>UESW01001652.1:0-32431 GCA_900491605.1 Calamus simplicifolius
AGATAAATCAACCTGGGACCACTTCGAGTCGTGTTGAGAAATTATTGAAACATAATTGCCCCAACTTATTGATTTTGATGATTTCCAAAAGACATTACTTTACTTTCTAAAAGGCTATGAACATGTTAAGTCAATCAATGAAATATTCTTACTATGAGCAATTTCAAATTGGAAACTATGAACTGTTAATGTGTAAAGAGTTTTTTATCAATTGAATATATGTTTCAGTGAGCTATACTTATGAATTCAAAAATGATTTCTATACCACTCTTTTAAAGATCAATGAATTAATGAAAATGTTTTGAAATTGAGCATTACTGTTAAATCAACATTATTCAAGTCATATTTATATTTCAAAATTGGTTGGGATGATTTTCAAAGCAAATCAGAATGTTTTCTGATTTTTGTATCAGTCCCGAGCCGACTCGAGAGTTTCCGAGTCGACCCCTGAACTTTCTCGAGCCGACTCATGGACTGTGCAAGCCGACTCGACTCAGACGGCAGAAAGACTCATTTTTGAGTGCCTCTCGAGTCGACTCCCAGCTCTTCGCGAGTCGACCCCTGAAAGTCAAGAGTCGACTCCCAGCTTTTCGCGAGTCGACCCCTGAAGATTCACTTCTTGGTGCATTTCTGGATTCGCGTGTTCGAGCCGACTCGCACAGTACTCGAGCCGACTCCACGGAATCTGGGCGATAATTTTTGAGTTGACACATCAGCACCAACGGTAATATTTTGAATCAACGGATATATTTTACTGTGTCTAACGGCTATATCTTTTCAGGATCTATAAATAGAAGAGCCAGATTCAAATAGAAAGCAAGAGAGGATTGAAAAAGAAAAGAGGAATAGAAGAGCAAGAGAGAAAAATAGAGAGAGCCTATTGAATATCAGAAAAAAGGGAAAACTGAGAGTATTGTAGAATCATTTGATTCAAGGAGAGATTCAATCTTTGCATTTTGAGAGAGATTCGTGTGCATCATTTAATCGACTCTCAAAGCTCAAGAGGAAGGCAAAAAGCAATCCAACGTGCAAAATCTTCAGCCATTCCCAAGTTCAAAAAGAGGCAACACATTCTCCAAAGCTTTTCAACGATTGAGGAATCTTGCTGAGGCATCGATTCAACTTTTCAAGGAGAAAAGGGAGAAAGCCATCGCTGCAATCATCCGGAAAACCATCAGGCGTTTCTAACCCTAGTTTTTATTTATTCTTAAATTTGTATATCTGCTCAAGAAGGAGCATTTTTGTTACAAATACTTTGATTTCACTTGGTTACTGGTTCAATCAGTGGATTGAATCAGTGGAGGTAGGTTTACCTCGTTACAAGCCGAAGTGCTTGAGCTGGGTTCGTTGTGATCCCGTGAAAACAACGAGTTAGGTTTGTTGTTAGCCCGCAAAACAACGTGTAGGGTTTTGTGCTGGTAAGCCCGCAAAACCAGCTGGGTTCGTTGTGATCCCGGTGAAAACAACAAGTTAGAGTTGTGATCTTGTAAAACAACTCAGCTGTAATCGGTGTGATTATAGTGGACCCAAGTGATCCTTGGGAGTGGATGTAGGTGTTGGATACACCGAACCACTATAAAACTTTTGTGTTTGCCGTGTTCATTTTCTCTCACTCTATATCTCTTGTTAATTGCTTGGATATTGTTTTAAGTTAATCTCTCTTGCATATATTGATAATACATCTATTGAAGTTAAAAAGGACTTAAATTTTTAAGAACCCAATTCACCCCCCCCCCTCTTGGGTTGCCATCTGGGCCAACAATTGGTATCAGAGCATAGTGCTCATTTAGAGTTTGATCTCACGATCAAGAGCTAAAGGTCATTATGGCAACACAAAGTGGTTCTTGCTTTGCTGAAGGTCATTCTACGAATAGACCTCCTCTTTTTAATGGAACCAACTATTCATATTGGAAAGCTAGAATGAGGATATTCATTCAAGCATCTGATTATGAATTGTGGGGAGTAATTATGAATGGACCTAGTACACCCACACACCTAGTTGATGGCACTATTGTTCCAAAGCCCGAAAGGGATTGGAATGATAATGATAGGAGAATGGCTCAACTTAATGCCAAAGCCATTAATATCTTATATTGTTCCTTAGATTCAAATGAATTCAACCGCATCTCTACTTGTAATTCCGCTAAAGAAATATGGGATAGGTTGGAAATTACACATGAAGGAACAAACCAAGTAAAAGAATCAAAGATAAATATTTTGGTTCATAAATATGAATTGTTCACAATGGAACAAGCTGAAACCATCACATGCATGTTCACTAGATTCACCGATATTGTGAATGGTTTGAAAAGTCTAGGAAAAGTTTATACTAATGCTGATCTTGTTCGCAAAATACTCAGGTCATTGCCAAGATCGTGGGAAGCAAAAGTCACAGCAATCCAAGAAGCCAAAGACCTCAATGCACTACCCTTAGAGGAGCTTCTAGGATCTCTCATGACCCACGAATTGACAATGAGGCAGCATATTGAGGAGGAAACTAAAAAGAAGAAAACCATTGCTCTAAAGGCTGCAAAAGAAGTGGAAGAGAGCAGCAGTGATGATAGTGATGAAGATGATGATGAAACTGCTCTCTTGGCCAAGAAATTCAGGAGATTTATGAGAAAAAGGCCATTCCACAAAAAGAAATTTGGAGCAAGAAATGATGGGGATAAGGATAAGAAAAAGGACAAGGAGAAAGAAAAAAAAAAGAGCCCTTAATATGTTATGAGTGCAAAAAGCCAGGGCACTTTAAATATGATTGTCCTTTGCTGAAAAAGGCCTACAAGAAAAAGAAGAAAGCATACATGGCAACATGGTCTGATGAGTCTTCTTCATCTGAAGAAGAAGAGCAAAAGGAAGTTGCCAACATCTGCTTCATGGCCAACGACGACGACTGCGACAATGAGGTAAGTTCTGAAGACTCAAATGATGATTTTACTTTTAATGAAATGTTTGAGGCTTTTAATGAACTTATGATAGATTTTAAATTGTTGAAAAAGAAATTTAAATCTGTGAAAAATGATAACATTAGTTTAGCTAAAAGTAAAAATGAATTAGCTTTAGAAGTTAAAAACTTAACTAATGAAAAGGAAGAACTTAGGAAAGAAAATGATTTGCTTAAGAAAGATGTTAAAAAATATAAGGACATTGTTGAGAAATTCACTTTAAGCTAACTAAATTAAACATGATTCTAGATAGTCAAAAGGCTGTTTTTGACAAAGCTGGGTTAGGGTATAACACTTTAAGAAAACAAAAATCATTAAAAAATATTTTTGTAAAAGCTAACCAAAGTAATATTACTTGTTTTAAATGCAATCAAAAAGGACACAAATCCTTTGAATGTAAAACCTTAATGAACAACAAGAAATTGAAAAATAACAATGGAACAAAGAAAATATGGGTTCCTAAAGGAACTATTTTGTGTCTACTAACCATGAAGGACCCAAGAAAGCTTGGGTACCTAAACATGAAGTCTAAATTATGTTGCAGGAATGTCTGGTAGCCAAAAGATCAAAGAAAAAGTGGTATCTTGATAGCGGCTGCTCAAGACATATGACGGGTGACAAAGAGGAATTCATCACCCTAGAAGAAAAGAAAGGTGGAGTTGTGACATTTGGCGATAACGGTAAAGGTCAAATTTTGGGCCTTGGTAAAGTTCGCATAACTCCATCCATATCTATTGAAAATGTACTTTATGTTGATGGTTTAAAGCACAATTTGATTAGTATTAGCCAACTATGTGATAAGAACTTTGATGTTAGATTCAAATCTTCTATTTGCATAGTATCTAATCCCATTAATGATAGCATTGTTTTTACTGGTTATAGATTTGGCAATGTATACTTAGTTGACTTAGACAAAACTTCTGAGAGTAGTCATTGCCTAATTGCTGATAATGCTAACATTAATGATATTAGTTGGTTGTGGCATCGTAGATTAGGTCATGCAAGCACACACCTTATTTCAAAACTAATTAAAATGGATTTAGTCAAAGGTTTACCTAAATTAGATTTTGAAAAAATAAAATCTGTGATGCATGTCAATTTGGAAAACAAACTAGGAGTTCTTTCAAATCTAAAAACATTGTTTCAACTTCTAGGCCACTAGAGCTACTTCACATGGACCTATTTGGACCAACTAGAACCACAAGTCTAGGTGGAAAGAAATATGGTCTAGTGATAGTAGATGATTACTCTAGATATACTTGGGTAATGTTTTTAGCTCACAAAGATGAGACTTTCTCGATATTCTTGAAATTCTTCAAGAAAGTCACAAATGAGAAAAACACTACTATAGTATCTCTAAGAAGTGATCATGGAACAGAATTTGAAAATCACTTATTTGAAAATTTCTGCACTGAAAATGGAATTAATCATAATTTTTCAGCCCCTAGGACTCCACAACAAAACGGTGTAGTTGAAAGAAAGAATAGGACTTTAGAAGACATGGCCCGTACCATGCTATGTGAAAGCAACTTACCAAAGTATTTTTGGGCGGAAGCAATTAACACAGCATGTTACATATTAAATAGAGCTTTAATAAGACCAATATTAAAGAAAACACCTTATGAATTATGGAATGAAAGAAACCAAATATAAAATACTTTCATGCATTTGGATGTAAATGCTTCATTCATAATAATGGTAAAAACAACTTAGGAAAATTTGATGCTAAATCAGATGAAGGAATTTTTCTAGGTTATTCAACAACTAGTAAGGCATATAGAATCTTTAACAAGAAAACCTTAATAGTAGAAGAATCTATTCATGTAGTATTCGATGAATCTTTAACTACTGGATCTGAAAAGATTAATGATGAGGAAGATACAAATATAATTGAAAAAGATCTTGAAAAACTTAATATTGAAGTATCTTCTGATCATGAACAACAGGCTAAAGATAATGATTCACATAAGGATGATGATGTTAATAATGATCATAATGATGTAGATCTTCCAAGAGACTGGAGATATGCTTATAGTCATCCTAAGGAATTGATTATAGGTGATCCTTCTCAAGGAATAAGAACTAGATCATTTATGAGAAATATTAGTAATCATCTTGCATTTGTCTCTCATATAGAACCTAAAACCATTGAAGAAGCCGAAAAAGATAATAATTGGATGTTAGCTATGCAAGAAGAACTTAATCAATTCACTAGGAATAATGTTTGGACTTTAGTGGAAAGACCTAAAAACCATTCAATTATAGGAACTAAATGGGTTTTTAGAAATAAGTTAGATGAAAATGGCATAGTAATTAGAAACAAAGCTAGATTGGTTGCTAAAGGATATAGTCAAGAAGAAGGTATTGATTTTGATGAAACCTTTGCACCTGTAGCTAGACTAGAAGCCATTAGACTTTTACTTGCATTTGCATGTCATATGAATTTCAACCTATTTCAAATGGATGTTAAAAGTGCATTTTAAACGGTTTTATAAATGAAGAAGTTTATGTAGAACAACCACCAGGTTTTGAAGATCATGAATTTTCAAATCACGTTTTTAAATTGCACAAAGCACTATATGGTTTGAAACAAGCACCTAGAGCTTGGTATGATAGGTTAAGTAAATTTTTAATAGAAAATGATTTCACAAGAGGAAATGTTGATAAAACACTATTTTTGAAAAGAAAAAGTAAAGATTTACTTGTAGTACAAATATATGTTGATGACATTATTTTTGGTGCTACTAACGATTCTCTATGTCAAGAATTTGCAAGTTAATGCAGGGAGAATTCGAGATGAGCATGATGGGAGAACTCAACTTCTTCCTTGGACTCCAGATCAAACAATGTAAGGAGGGAATCTTTATCAACCAAACCAAGTACACAAGAGAACTACTCAAAAAGTTTGGTATGGAAACAATGAAACCCCTTGGAACACCAATGAGTCCTTCATGCAAGCTAGACAAAGACGAAGAAGGTAAGAAGGTTGATCAGAAGTATTATCGAGGTATTATCGGATCCCTTCTCTATTTAACAGCAAGTAGACCAGATATAATGTTTGCAGTATGTTTGTGTGCTAGATTTCAAGCTGAACCTAAAGAATCACATTTAATAGCTGTTAAAAGAATTTTAAGATATCTAAATGGCACAAAAGATGTAGGTTTATGGTATTCTAGAGACTCCACATTAAACCTAATTGCATATTCAGATTCTGATTATGCCGGATGTAAAATTGATAGAAAAAGCACAAGTGGTGCATGCCATTTCTTAGGCAGTAACTTAATCACATGGTTTAGCAAAAAGCAAAATTCAGTTGCATTATCAACTACTGAAGCTGAATATGTAGCAGCTGGAAGTTGCTGTGCGCAAATCCTATGGATTAAGCGACAACTTGAAGACTATGGTATCAAACTTAATAAGACACCCATAAAATGTGATAATACTAGCGCAATCAATTTAACGAAAAATCCAATTCAACACTCAAGGACAAAACACATAGAAATTAGATATCATTTTATAAGAGAACATGTAGCTAATGATGAAATTTGTTTAGATTATGTAACACTGAAGAACAATTAGCTGACATCTTTACAAAACCCCTAAGTGAAGAAAGGTTTGAATATCTTAGAGGAGAATTAGGAATTTGTAATCCTTTTGAATAAATTTTGAAATACTTAAGGAAATGCATCTAGAATTCTTTCAATCCCTCAAAATCTTAAGGAAATATTATCTAGAATTCATATCAAAATGATTTATCAAGAATCAATGATTATGAATCATACTCAAAATCAAATCCGGAATCATTTCAAACATTCAGAAAATTTTCAATCTTTTTGTTCTGAAATGGTCTCCGAGCCGACTCGGTGTGTACCGGAGTCGACTCGAGTTTCTCTGAAACTTGGGAGCCGACTCCTGGTATGAGCGAGTCGACTCGAGTTCGGGATTTCTCTCTGTGACTTAGGCGAGCCGACTCGAGGTTATGCGCGAGTCGACTCGACGTGGTCCCAGGTTGATTATCTAGGGCACGAGTCGACCCGACGGTCATTCCTATCATTTCTAATCATTCGTATCTCTCTACAAAAATCTCCCAAACCCTCCAAATCTTCCAAATACTTCCGATTAATCACTCCACTCATATCTATGGCACCCAAAACCGTGGAGCTAGCAGTAGAGGCGCCGGGATGAAGAGAAAAGGACCGTGCGACGACCCGTCCGCGAGCCGTCCGTGGATTCTACGTCTTCTTCCTCCAGTGATTCTCCTGCTCCAGCTTCCAACCCTCAGGTAGACCTCCTTGCTAATAGAGTTGTGACAACGGGGAGGAAGGTCAATTTTGAGCTATTTGAAAATGAGGGATTCATTATAGGAAGACAGTTATTAGAAGTGGGACTTGAGAAAATTTGTTCATTGGATTGTCCTACTTACCCAGCTTTGGTAAAAGAATTTTATAAGAATTTGACTAGAGGAGACAATGGGTTAATAAGCATAGTGAGAGGCATAGGTCTAAACATTACTGACACCATCTTATCTAGACTTTTAGACCTACCATTGTCTGGACCATCCATTTGCCCCAGAGGATAGGTCTCCTGCTCTTAATCGTCTTTTGAACCGGAACTTTGAGGGATTTGAAGAAGTCCTTGCAAGTCAACTACCATTGGAACTAAGGCTTTTACATAATATTTGCAGCAGGATCTTATTTCCCAAGACTGGCAGGTTTGACTATGTTTCAGAGAGGGACATTTTTATTATGGATGCTATAGTATCAGGAAAGCCTTTTAATCTGCCTAAATGATTTTATGGTATAGCTGATTGTGGAAGTAAAGGAAATCTGTCTTCCCTATGGTATGATCTTGACTCAGTTTTCAGAAGCCAAGGGATTATGTTTAGTGACAGTGAGCCCAAGAAGGAATTGAGACACACAGACTATTATACCTTGGCCACTATCAACAGAATGGGATTTATCAAAAGGAATGGAATTTGGGAAAGGAAGAACAGTTCAGAGGATAGAGCTGAGGCACCTAGACATTCATCTCCAGAGCCACCTCAGACTTCATTCATACCAGACCCAGTTCCAGCTCCATCAGATATTCCAGTTCCTGCTTCTGCATCTACATCTGCTCCAGTTCAGATCTGCTTCTACATCTGTCAGTTTTTCAGACACTCAGTTAGAGCAGCTTAGGTCTCTATTCAAATCAGAGTTAATTGAGCATGAGACTAGATTGAAGACTGAATTTGATGAAAAATTTATGAATTTGAAGGAAGCACTTTATTCTATTAGTGATCGAGTATCTTCTATTGAAGCCAATGTTAGCTCATCCACCTCCTCTCTAAATGAAGATTTGAAGAATATATTTGAAGAATTGAAGGATATTTGTGGAGATGGTGAGACTTATGCAAAATGTAATGCAGAGCTTCAAGACAAAATTTCAAGTGCATGCAAGTTTGTTGATGAAAAACTAAAAGATTATGTCAAGATTCAATGTGAAGGAATGCATAGATTATAGAACACTTAACTAGAATTACTAGGCAACATTTTTGATTTCTCTTTATGTATTTGAGTTTGATGTAATGAATGTGAAATTTGCAGTTATGTAATTTGCAGTTTTTGTAGTAATTGAACTTTGATGTAATGCTTTTTGATGTTAATGAAATTCAGTTCATTTCAATGTTGTGTACATTTGAGATATGATGTTTAATATTAAATAAGTTGAAATATACCTTGAATACATTAATGTATTTCTTAACCTTTTTGTTGATTACAAAAAAGGGGGAGAAATATTTAAATCGTATATGCTTTCAATTGATTCAAGTTTGTTAAGTTTCTTTAAGAGGAAGAAATCATTAAAAGGGAGAAAATGTATTTAATCGTATATGCAATTTAAGACTCTGAAAGGGGGAGAGAAAATTTTGAGTATTATTAAGGGGAAGAGATAACTTAAGTATCATTTGCTCAAAGCTTAAAATTTAAAATTTTGAATGAATTATAAAACTGAGTTTCATAGGGGGAGCTACCTCATTGAGGGGGAGCCTTTCCATGAACATAAATTTTTGATTATAGAATCACAAATTTTTTTTCAAGTTTAACTCGCATATACTTAATGTTTTTGTCATCATCAAAAAGGGGGAGATTGTTGAGAAATTATTGAAACATAATTGCCCCAACTTATTGATTTTGATGATTTCCAAAAGACATTACTTTACTTTCTAAAAGGCTATGAACATGTTAAGTCAATCAATGAAATATTCTTACTATGAGCAATTTCAAATTGGAAACTATGAACTGTTAATGTGTAATGAGTTTTTTTTTCAATTGAATATATGTTTCAGTGAGCTATACTTATGAATTCAAAAATGATTTCTATACCACTCTTTTAAAGATCAATGAATTAATGAAAATGTTTTGAAATTGAGCATTACTGTTAAATCAACATTATTCAAGTCATATTTATATTTCAAAATTGGTTGGGATGATTTTCAAAGCAAATCAGAATGTTTTCTGATTTTTGTATCAGTCCCGAGCCGACTCGAGAGTTTCCGAGTCGACCCCTGAACCTTCTCGAGCCGACTCATGGACTGTGCGAGCCGACTCGACTCAGACGGCAGAAAGACTCATTTTTGAGTGCCTCTCGAGTCGACTCCCAGCTCTTCGCGAGTCGACCCCTGAAAGTCAAGAGTCGACTCCCAGCTTTTCGCGAGTCGACCCCTGAAGATTCACTTCTTGGTGCGTTTCTGGATTCGCGTGTTCGAGCCGACTCGCACAGTACTCGAGCCGACTCCACGGAATCTGGGCGATAATTTTTGAGTTGACACATCAGCACCAACGGTAATATTTTGAATCAACGGCTATATTTTACTGTGTCTAACGGCTATATCTTTTCAGGATCTATAAATAGAAGAGCCAGATTCAAATAGAAAGAAGAGAGATTGAAAAAGAAAAGAGGAATAGAAGAGCAAGAGAGAAAAATAGAGAGAGCCTATTGAATATCAGAAAAAAGGGAAAACTGAGAGTATTGTAGAATCATTTGATTCAAGGAGAGATTCAATCTTTGCATTTGAGAGAGATTCGTGTGCATCATTTAATCGACTCTCAAAGCTCAAGAGGAAGGCAAAAAGCAATCCAACGTGCAAAATCTTCAGCCATTCCCAAGTTCAAAAAGAGGCAACACATTCTCCAAAGCTTTTCAACGATTGAGGAATCTTGCTGAGGCATCGATTCAACTTTTCAAGGAGAAAAGGGAGAAAGCCATCGCTGCAATCATCCGGAAAACCATCAGGCGTTTCTAACCCTAGTTTTTATTTATTCTTAAATTTGTATATCTGCTCAAGAAGGAGCATTTTGTTACAAATACTTTGATTTCACTTGGTTACTGGTTCAATCAGTGGATTGAATCAGTGGAGGTAGGTTTACCTCGTTACAAGCCGGAGTGCTTGAGCTGGGTTCGTTGTGATCCCGTGAAAACAACGAGTTAGGTTTGTTGTTAGCCCGCAAAACAACGTGTAGGGTTTTGTGCTGGTAAGCCCGCAAAACCAGCTGGGTTCGTTGTGATCCCGGTGAAAACAACAAGTTAGAGTTGTGATCTTGTAAAACAACTCAGCTGTAATCGGTGTGATTATAGTGGACCCAAGTGATCCTTGGGAGTGGATGTAGGTGTTGGATACACCGAACCACTATAAAACTTTTGTGTTTGCCGTGTTCATTTTTCTCACTCTATCTCTTGTTAATTGCTTGGATATTGTTTTAAGTTAATCTCTCTTGCATATATTGATAATACATCTATTGAAGTTAAAAAGGACTTAAATTTTTAAGAACCCAATTCACCCCCCCCTCTTGGGTTGCCATCTGGGCCAACAAGTCGGCTCGCGCAAATCCAAGGGTCGACTCGGACAGTCACAGAAAGTCATCCCGACTTGGAGTCGACTCGCGCCGAAGAGGGGTCGACCCGAGAGTTTCAGTCGAAACCAGGAGTCGACTCCGATACGCACCGAGTCGGCTCCGAGACCATTTCAGACCAAAAACATGAAATTTCTGAAATGTGTCCGGAATATGATCATAAAAATTGATAAAATAATCATTGAATATGAGTGAATCAATTAGATATGAATTCTAGATAAGATTTCCTTAAAGATCAAAGATTTGAAGGAATCTTAGATAAATTCTCCTTAGGGGTTTCAAATTCATTCTAATGGATCACAAATACCTAACTCTCCTCTAAGATAACAGAATCTCTCTTCATTTAAAGGTTTAGTAAATATGTCAGCTAATTGTTCTTCAGTGTTAACATAATCAAGACATATTTCATTATTTGCTACATGTTCTCTTATAAAGTGATATCTGATTTCTATGTGTTTAGTTCTTGAATGTTGAATTGGATTTTTAGTTAAATTAATTGCACTTGTGTTATCACATCTTATGGGTGTCTTATCAAGTGTGATACCATAGTCTTCAAGTTGTCGCTTAATCCATAGGATTTGCGCACAGCAACTTCCAGCGCTACATATTCAGCTTCAGTAGTTGATAATGCAACTGAATTTTGCTTTTTGCTAAACCATGAGATTAAGTTACTTCCTAAGAATTGGCATGCACCACTTGTGCTTTTTCTATCTAACTTACATCCAGCATAATCAGAATCAGTGTATGCAATCAGATTTAATGTGGAGTCTCTAGAATACCATAAACCTACATTTTTTGTTCCACTTACATATCTTAGTATTCTTTTAACAGCAATTAAATGTGATTCTTTAGGTTCTGATTGAAATCTAGCACATAAACATACAGCAAACATAATGTCTGGTCTACTTGCTGTTAAATAAAGTAGGGATCCGATTATACCTCGATAATATTTCTGATCAACCTTCTTACCTTCTTCATCTTTGTCCAGCTTGCATGAAGGACTCATTGGTGTTCCGAGGGGTTTCATTGATTCCATACCAAACTTCTTTAGGATTTCTCTTGTGTATTTTGTTTGGTTGATGAAGATTCCCTCTTTGCTTTGTTTGATCTGGAGTCCAAGGAAGAAGTTGAGTTCTCCCATCATGCTCATCTCGAATTCTCCCTGCATCAACTTGGCAAATTCTTGACATAGAGAATCGTTAGTAGCACCAAAAATAATGTCATCAACGTATATTTGTACTACAAGTAAATCTTTACTTTTTCTTTTCAAAAACAAAGTTTTATCAACATTTCCTCTTATAAAATCATTTTCAATTAAGAATTTACTTAATCTATCATACCAAGCTCTAGGTGCTTGTTTCAAACCATATAAAGCTTTGTGCAATTTAAAAACGTGATTTGAAAATTCGTGATCTTCAAAACCTGGTGGTTGTTCTACATAAACTTCTTCATTTATAAATCCATTTAAAAATGCGCTTTTAACATCCATTTGAAATAAGTTAAATTCATATGACATGCAAATGCAAGTAAAAGCCTAATGGCTTCTAATCTAGCTACTGGCGCAAAGGTTTCATCAAAATCAATACCTTCTTCTTGATTATATCCTTTGCAACCAATCTAGCCTTGTTTCTAATTACTATGCCATTTTCATCTAGTTTATTTCTAAAAACCCATTTTGATCCTATTACTGAATGATTTTTAGGTCTTTCAACTAAAGTCCATACATTATTTCTTGTAAATTGATTTAATTCTTCTTGCATTGCTAACATCCAATTATTATCTTTTTCAGCTTCTTCAATAGTTTTGGGTTCAATTTGTGATACAAATGCAAGATGATTACTAATATTTCTCATATATGATCTAGTTCTTATTCCTTGAGATGGATCACCTATAATCAATTCCTTGGGATGACTATGAGCATATCTCCAGTCTCTTGGAAGATCTATATCATTATGATCAATATTGACATCATCGTCCTTATGTGAATCATCATCTTTAGCTTCTTGCTCATGATCTGAAGATACTTCAATATTAAGTTTTTCAAGATCTTTTTCAATTATGTTTGTATCTTCCTCATCATCAAGCTTTTCAGAACTAGATGCTAAAGACTCATCGAAAACTATATGAATGGATTCTTCAACTACTAAGGTTTTCTTGTTAAATACTCTATAAGCTTTACTAGTTGTTGAATATCCTAAGAATATTCCTTCTTCAGATTTAGCATCAAATTTGCCTAAATTGTTTTTACCATTATTATGAATAAAACATTTACATCCAAATGCATGAAAGTATTTTATATTGGGTTTTCTTTCATTCCATAATTCATAAGGTGTTTTCTTTAAGATTGGTCTTATTAGGGCTCGATTTAAGATGTAGCATGCTGTGTTAATAGCTTCCGCCCAAAAGTACTTTGGTAGGTTACTTTGCATAGCATGGTACGGGCCATGTCTTCTAGAGTCCTATTTTTCCTTTCAACTACACCATTTTGCTGTGGAGTCCTAGGGGCTGAAAATTATGATTAATACCATTTTCAGTGCAGAAATTTTCAAATAAGTGATTTTCAAATTCAGTTCCATGATCACTTCTTAGAGATACTATGGTAGTTTTTCTCATTTGTGACTTTCTTGAAGAATTTCAGGAATATCGAGAAAGTCTCATCTTTGTGAGCTAAAAACATTACCCAAGTATATCTAGAATAATCATCTACAATCACTAGACCATATTTCTTTCCTCCTAGACTTGTGGTTCTAGTTGGTCCAAAAAGGTCCATGTGAAGTAGCTCTAATGCCCTAGAAGTTGAAACAACATTTTTAGATTTGAAAGAACTTCTAGTTTGTTTTCCAAATTGACATGCATCACATATTTTATTATTTTCAAAAACTAGTTTAGGTAATCCTTTAACTAAATCCATTTTAATTAATTTTGAAATAAGGTGTGTGCTTGCATGACCTAATCTACGATGCCACAACCAACTAATTTCATTTATATTAGCATTGTCAGCAATTAGGCAATGACTACTTTCAGATAATTTATCTAAGTCAACTAAGTACACATTGCCATATCTATAACCAGTAAAAACAATGCTATTATCAATAGAATTAGTTACAGTGCATATAGAAGATTTAAATGAAACATTAAAGTTTTTATCATACAATTGGCTTATACTAATTAGATTATGCTTCAAACCATCAACATAAAGTACATTATCAATAATGTAGATGGAGTTATACGTACTTTACCAAGGCCCATAATTTGACCTTTACCGTTATCGCCAAACGTCACAACTCCACCTTTCTTTTCTTCTAGGGTGATGAATTCATCTTTGTCACCCGTCATATGTCTTGAGCAGCCACTATCAAGGTACCACTTTTTCTTTGATCTTTTGGCTACAAGACATTCCTGCAACATAATTTAAACTTTATGTTTAGGTACCCAAGCTTTCTTGGGTCCTTCATGGTTAGTAGCAATAAAAATTGTTCCTTTCGGAACCCATATTTTCTTTGCTTTAACATTTAACTTTTCATTATTACTTATTGTTTTGCACTCAAAAGATTTATGTCCTTTTTGATTATATTTAAAACAAGTAATATTACTTTGGTTACCTTTTACAAAAATATTTTTCAATAATTTTTGCTTTCTAAATGTGTTATACCCTAAACCTGCTTTGTCAAAAACTGCTTTTTGACTTTCCAAAATCATATTTAGTTTAGTTGAGCTTAGAGTAAATTTCTCAACAATATCTTTATACTTTTTAACATCTTTCTTAAGAGAATCATTTTCATTAGAGATTGATTCTTTTTCTTTAATTAGATTTTCATTTTCAGATTTTACCAAATCAATCTTATGAGCACAATCATTCTTTTCGTTAAGAAGTGTTTCCATTTTATCTTTTACATCTTTAACTACAAGATTTAATTCATTTTTCTCTTTAATTAAATTTAAGTTTTCAGTTTTCAAAGGATTTGTGTTTCTTTTTCAAAGCTTTGAAATCAATCATCAATTCATTGAAAGCTTCAAACATTTCATCAAATGTAAATTCATCATCGGGGGTTTTGGTACTTACCTCTTCGTTGTCGTCCGCCATGAAGCAAACATTAGCAACTTCTTTTTGTTCTTCTTCTTCGGAAGAAGACTCTTCACTGTCAGTCCAAGTTGCCATGTAGGCCTTTTTCTTTTTCTTGTAGGCCTTCTTAAGTAAAGGACAGTCATATCTAAAATGCCCTGGCTTTTTACATTCATAACATACTAAGGGCTCTTTCTCTTTGTCCTTTTCCTTTTTCTTATCCTTTTCTTTTTCTCCTTCCATTTTTGAAACAAATCTCTTTTTGTGGAAGGGCCTCCTTCTTTGCATAAACTTCTTGAATTTTCTTGCAAGGAGGGCTGTCTCATCATCATCATCCTCTTCATCATCACTGCTGCTTACTTCCTTTTCCGCAGCTTTGAGGGCGATGGTCTTCTTCTTTTTGACTCATCCTCATTGACATGTTGTTTAACTTGAAGCTCATGAGTCATCAGCGAACCAAGAAGCTCTTCCAATGGTAGGATATTCAGATCTTTGGCTTCTTGTATGGCGGTCACCTTGGCTTCCCAAGTCCTTGGAAGTGACCTAAGAATTTTGCGAACAAGCTCAGAGTTAGTATAAACTTTTCCAAGACTTTTTAAACCATTCACAATATCAGTGAATCTAGTGAACATGCATGTGATGGTTTTATTTGTTCCATAGTAAATAATTCATATTTATGAACCAAAATATTTATCTTTGATTCTTTTACTTGGTTTGTTCCTTCATGAGTTATTTCCAACCTATCCCAAATTTCTTTTGCGGAATTACATGTTGAGATTCGGTTGAATTCATTAGAGTCTAAGGAACAATACAAAATGTTAATGGCTTTAGCATTTAGTTGTGCCATTCTCCTATCATTATCATTCCAATCCCTTTCGGGCTTAGGAACAAGAATGCCTTCAACTAAGTGTGTGGGTGTACTAGGTCCATTAGTTATTACTCCCACAATTCATAGTTAGAAGCTTGAATGAATATTCTCATTCTTGCTTTCCAATATGAATAGTTGGTTCCATTAAATAAAGAAGGTTGATTCGTAGAATGATCTTCAGCAAAACATGAACCACTTTGTGTTGCCATAAGGATCTTTAGCCCTTGATCGTGAGATCAAATTCTAAATGAGCACTTGCTCTGATACCAATTGTTGGCCCAGATGGCAACCCAAGAGGGAGGGGGGTGAATTGGGTTCTTAAAATTTTAAGACTTTTTGAATTGTTTTAAATAGATTTACTCAAGATGTGCAAGTGAGAGAAATTAACTAAGAGGTAATGCACAAATAGAAATATAAAAGAGATAGAGTAAGAGACAAAAGAGCACGGCAAACACAAGGTTTTATAGTGGTTCGGCGCAACCAGCACCTACGTTCACTCTCAAGATTCACTTGAGTCCACACTATAATCTCCCAAGATTACAGCCGAGTTATTTTCCAAGCTCACAACTCAAACTTGTTGTTTTCACGGGCGCACAACGAACCCAGCCGGTTTTACTCGGGCTCACCAGCACAAAACCCTACACGTTGTTTTTACAGGCTCACAACTAACCCAAAACGTAAGCTATCCCAAGCTTACCACGAGGTACAACTACCTCCACTGATTCAATCCACTGATTGAATCAGCAAACAATCAAAACAACAGAGTTTAAGTAAGGAAATGCTCCTCTTGAGCAAATATAAATAAAGTATAAAAGGATTAGAAAAGCCTGATAAGATTGCAGATGGTTGTGGCTTTGGCTTTCTTCCTTCTCCTCTTTAACTCCTCTTGAAGTATTGAATCCGGCCTCAGCAAGATTCTTGACCGTTTGAAAACTTTGGAGTTGAGATGAAGCTTTTTCTCCTTTTGTTGAATGTTGAAAATCCTTCGATTTGATCTTTGAAAAGCTTGGATTTTCTTTTGACTCTTGTGGATTGATGATCTGGAGCAGACGAAACTTCCTCTTTGATTTCACTTCTTTTGAATCACTCTATTTTGAACTAGAAGATTTTTTCACTAAGGCTCTGTTTTTCCCTCTTTTTGGATAAGGCAGTAATCTCTTTTTGATTTTTTATCTTTACTTTGATTTGAAAAGAGCATCTCTATTTATAGATTCTGCAAGAATATATCTGTTAGAGACAAAGAAAAATAGCCGTTAATCAAAAAACTAACCGTTGGAGCTGAGTTGGCATCCGTAAAATTTTCGCCCAGATTTGCTGGAGTCGACTCATGCTTTTCCCGAGTCGGCTCGAGCTCGTCTTACCAAAAATAGAAATGTTTATAAAGGTTAGGGGTCGACTCACCAAAAGTAAAGTGTCGACTCCTGAAAGTCGGGAGTCGACTCGTGAAAAGCTTGGGGTCGACTCGTGAAGTGCTTAGAAAAAACTCTTCTGGTGTCTAAGCGGAGTCGACTCGCACAGTCAAGGAGTCGGCTCGACAGAATCAGGGGTCGACTCGACAAATTCCGTGGGTCGACTCGACACAGATGTACATTTCTGTACACTGAGCGGAGTCGACTCTGAAACTCAGGAGTCGGCTCCGGAACGTATCAAAAATCAGAAACTTTTCTGATTGACATTAAAATCGTTCCAGATTCATTTTAATTCATTGTTTTGACTTGAATTCAATAAAATTGACATTAAGAATTGATTCATGAACTATTCCAAAAACTCATTGATTAAAACATGAATTATAAAATTTCTTTTTGAAAGTTTAAACATTGAGCTTAAAGTTACTTTCAAAACTGATTAAAGTCAAACTTTAACATTTTCATTGATTGTTCAAAATAAATATATTGCTTATTTAAATAAACTCATTATATCTTTTAATGAACTTAATGGCATTTAGTAATCATCAAAATCAAAAGGATTGGATCATATAGTTTTTCAATAATCTTCCAACATAAGTTATGCAAAGGACATATTCTGTCCCAATATTCATTCCATTTATTTTTCATTTGATGTATAATAGGCATTAAAATATCATCATATATTTATTCTTTAAATTTATCACTAATACATATGCTTTTTGTAAAAATGAACAAGAAGTTGGATAATAAATACCAGAAAGATCACAGATATGGCCTGTTATATGGCTGTTGAAGGGGTTAAAATGGTCAAAAATCCCCATATGGGTAGTTTCTAGCCATTTCTAGCCATTTTTCAATGGCTAGAAATAGCTCTAACTGGGTCGTGTCGGCCTGGCCCATGGCTGGTGATGCTGAGCACGGTCCAGTTAAGGCTGTTAGGGCTATGCCAGGCACGACATGGATGGACCATGCCGGACCGAAATTTTTTTTTTACGGGCCATGCTCGATACAGTACGTTTATTAAAGGGCCGTGCCAGGCACGACCTCATTTTTTGTGCAGCCTGGCGGGCTTGGGCCGTGCTGTGCCAAGCACGGCCCAGTGCACACCTCTAATGGAGATCTCTTGTGAGATAGATTTGATAATGGGGAGGGAGACATCAATATTGATGCAAGTGGAAGAGAAACTTGATGGAGTAGTCATGGGAGAGGAATGGTGAAATGAAGAGAGAGAGGGAGAGAAAAAAAAAAATCTAGAGGAGGAATGACCTAGGCTATGATACCATGAAAGAACTCAAATGAAAGGAATACCCAACCGATCTAGTTTTAGGTTGCTGCTTGTATATTTATAGATTATAAAACAGAGCACATCTGGTACCCATGAGATGATAGTTCGTCCCCACCAATTACCTCGTTATAGAAAAAAAAAATTAGAGAAGATAATTATATGGTAAGTTGCAGCTATATATGACCAAGTATTACATGGTACATACCGATATATACCGCTAATACCAGGTAGCTATATATGATCGAATCTTATATGGTACATATCGATACATACCGCTAATATGTTATACATGACCAAGTCTTACATAGTAACAATTGATACATACTGCTAATATCAGATAGTTATATATGACCGAGTCTTACATGGTATGTACCGTAAGTGGTAGCTTTGGATCACACATCAACTGTGAGGGACTCAAATTTATCTATCTTGGAGATCGATAGATGTGGTTAGATCTTTTGGAAGCGATGAAGAAGAAGATCTTGCCTTCCTCACTTAGATGATCGGGTCTTTGGCAATAGAACCAGGCAAATGGTATCTTAATGGTTTAGCCGAACCAATTTCGTTGGATTAGGTTATGATTCAGTTACCATTAAATGAGGCTGGACCAGACAAGATTAAATACTGCGTTGGATTTATTGGTTTGAATCGTTTGACTTTAACCTAAACCCAGATGGTTTGCAATTCATTTCTGTTGAATTCTTTTGACCTGAAGCCAGTGTAAAACCGGACCTGAAATCATTTGATCCTGTTACCTAGTTGATCCCCAAATCATGCATCTGGATCAATAACAACAAACCTGATTCCTAAATCAAACTCAAACCCAGCTAGCCGATTAAATCCAATCTGACTCCATGGATTCCTCTCTAATGGGATTTAAACCAATTTAGCCAATTGGAACTAGTTTGGCTGAAACTTGTTTCAGCCAAACTAGTTTTAATGGATCAGAACCTAATTCAAGTTAACCAAAGCCTTTGAGACAACCGGAACCAAGAACTGTTAAATTAGACCCGATTCAGTTTCGATACCCGAACCATATTAAATCTAAACAGAAATTGACTAGATTTATATATCCTGAACCAAAATTTAAATCAATAAATTAAGTGCTTTATGTTGAGTTAATGTGGAACTAAGCCAAATTATGTTGGAATTGATTTGATTAGGCTGAGAATAACTAAAACAAACTGGGATTAAGGGAAATAAGGACCTAATCAAATTGCAAATGAGTTACCTAAGCTACTTAAGATTAGGTAAATGTGGTAATTAAAGTGAGTTAATACAGGAGTTTTTTAGTATTTTAATTGATGAATAAGAGAATGATTAGATAATATCTAGTATCATTGGATAATAATTAACTTTAGATAAAGATAGTTAAACCATAGGTTGATAACCATTAGAATAGAGGGTTCATTTTGTAATTATTATTTCATGTAGTAAGTTAATTAATTAAGTTGTCTAATGACCAAATTAAGCATCAATTGATGTAACTAAGCAAGTGTATATCTAATTAGAGCCTAACTAAATCATGATTAACCTAGTTAAGTCTAGGTAAAAGGGGTATAATGGTAATTTTAAATATGTGGGCTAGAAAGGCATAAAGATACTTTTTGATTATAAATTTTTGTAAATTATTATTTTTTTATAATTATAATTATAGTTTTTCATTCAATGGATTGATTATTATTGGTGGATATTATAAAGAAGGTTAGATTAGCAATTAAGTAGGAATTTTATGCATAATATTATGCATATATTTCATATTTTACATGCCTATATATATCATTGATTTATTATTGAATTTCTAGGCATGTCTTAATTGTATACAATGGTTTATATATGGAGTGTGTGTGTGTGTTTATATGTATATATTGTGGTATATTACTTTTGATTATGAAATATTTTCAACTTTGATTTAAGATTTATGACTATGAAATGGAATATTATTTTGATTATGGTATGGCTATGATTTTATTTGGATATTTGTTATGATATTAGCATAGGAAATAGTCATTGGATACGGTAGCGGTGGCATTGCTGAAAGGTAATATGCCAGAGAAGTCGATGTAGAATAAGTTTATGGATATGATATGACCGAGTTTAAGATAACATATATTGATACTACTATTGATATGTTGTAATAGTTTGTTAGTGATTCTGTATTGACCTAAATTTGCAGCATCGCAGAAGGACTAAGGGCTAAAGAGGCTAGTATAGAACTAGTTATGATTTGTGGATATAACATAGCTGAGTTTATAATACTGGGTAGTAGTATGTGAACCAACTTATACGTGCGTATATTCTCAAGTTAAGTTATTAGATATGGATTACTGGCATGAGATTTGTCAGGATGTATCTTTAGTATATTATTGCATATGATAATGATGAGGATGACTTAGTGCAATGCCATGAATGGTTAGAGATTATGGATATGATGCTTACTATTGATACACAGTACTAATTCTGATAGTATTAGAGTGTTTCCTTACTGGTTTAAATTGCATCAAAAAATGACTAAGGGTCGAAGAGGCCAATGTAAAACTAGTACCAGTCATGGTTTATGAATATGATGAAATTGATTCTATAACACTAGGTAGTACTATGAAAATCAACCTGTGTGTGCGTATATCGCCAGGTTAGGTTGCTAGATACTGATCATTAGTACAAGGTTTATCAATATATATCTTTAATATGTAGATGATTATAATGTGGATATATTGTTTATATTGGTATTTAGTTATGTTTGTATTTTGTATGGTTCATGTTGATATTTGATTGTAGTTGGTTTTATAATTTTCGTAGCATATTTCATGAATATGTATATACAATTTATTTTAATATATATTTTATTTTGGTTTTCTTGGTACATTCATAATAGTGTGAAGAATTACTATTGGGCTTTTTAGCACATTATTCTTTTCCTCTAATCTTGTTTTAGGGGACAACGACGATACATACTTATTGGATCCAGAGCTGAGCACGAGCACCAACAGTGAGACTTAGATTTTGTTTTCTGTACGATCTGATGTTGATTTAGCTACTTTACTATGTATATTGAGGATGACATTTGGACACTTTTATGTACTAGTATATTGATATTGTGATGACATTTTTGAGAGATATGGGAGATATGAGATATAGCTTAACCCAAGAAGAAGAGGTCACCCAAGCTATAAGATCATTGCCCTTGAAAAGATGAGAGGAAAAGAAGATTTAAGGAGAACGAACGTAGGAAAAAATACATGTGGCTTTGTGGATTCGGCCAAACACTCCTTAGTTGGTTCTGGAAGATCAACACTAGAGCACCATCCAAGTCCCATATGCTCGCTCGCTTAGTTGCGCTCCAACTGGTGTTGGAGATCGAATTTTGAGTGCTCGTACAAGCATGGCAAAGCTTGAGAGTTTCTTTCCCAAGCTCCTGCCACTGAATGACCTTCTATTTCTTTCTGGCGAAAGCTCTACCATCTCCGAGGATTTTATGACTTGAAAGGCTTTTCTCACGTCTTTGAAGTGGCTGAGAAATAACTTGTAGTGCTCCAGGTGCAAGGCGGAGATGAAGTTTGGGTGCTTACAACTTTAGGTGTTGATGGTATGGAACTTTTGGGAAGAGGTAGATGTTATCACATCCATTTGTCTTTGGCATCTATTTTTCACCAATGAAATGCTGAGATTCATTGTGATAATGCCTCGTAACCTGGCGCTTTTATAATTGTTCCTTGTGAATTTGCACACACTTTCTAGATCATTTAATTATTTGGTTTAATTTGCTTTGATGGGTAGCTTCTCGTGAATGTGCCATGCATGCATTCTAGAGTGTTCAACTATAGTACTTCTATATATCTTTATTTAAAAACTAGTCTTCAATTTGGTTCGTCCAACGCCACCATTCAACCTCCTGAGATTTTTATCCATTGCCCTTATACCTTTGATTTTTTCGTAATTTACGGCATCACCATCATGATAGCAAAAGCCTTCACTTTAATGATATTTATTTATAAATTTACTGTTCATTCTGGACTATGAATTTACAAGTAGGTTTATGAATTTAAAATGTTCAGTTATTATGTTTCTAAAAACATGGTGGCTCAAAATCTTCAATAAAGAAACTGCATTTATGAATTTACAAGTAGGTTGTATCTCTAGAATGGTGTAAACTTCATGCCTTCATATACCATTCACAGGTGCAGACGAAAGATTTGATGCTTTGACAATCCCTGAGTTTCAATCATTCACATATATATGATTTTAAATGGTATCTTATTTGGATACAACTATGAAAATAGATGGTCATATGTTTTTAGATGCTAAAGCAATGTATTGATGGAAGTCATGAATGTAATTGAGATGCAAATAGAAGTTTTAATCATACTTATTGGGAAATAATGGTTTTCTATAGATTAGGGTTGTGCGTGAATCTGATTGGTTCAGGTTAGAGGCTAACCCGGAATCTATCCAACTCCAATTAGTTACTAAATTTTGGACTCAGATAAAAAAAAAAAACTCATGTCATTAGTGTTACTATGAAAAGATCAAAATCAGGCCTCTTCAATGTTCTTGTCACATAATGACCTGCCTATAAACTTGCATGTGGACATTTTGGACTATATAAATTTTCCATATTCATGTATCATTTGACACGAAGTTTTCACATCAGCTGTAATACCGATATTGACGTTATCACACAAATAAATAAGACCTTTTTTTTTTCTTATTTCATTTGGGTTAATATGCTTGACCATATTTTACCATTTCTATGTGATATGCCGAAAAGAACTTAAATGGTAATCTTTTCCACTTATCATTCTTCTTCATGTGCTAAATCTGAAATATATAAATGTACAATTATATATTACTTAGAAAGATCTTCTGATGCATCTTTATTTTACTACTCTAGAACCTGGTTAGAACCTACTTTTGAACTTACTTAGTTATGGCACCCTAATAATTTTTCTTTTTATCTGTAGAGAAGTTAGGTGTGATGTCTTTAGAGAGAGATCGAAAGGAAAAAAAGTGCCTTATGATTGGTCCAAATACTCATGGATTCAGCATCAAAGACTTGGAAATCAAGACTTTGGTTGCTAAACGGAGAGTTGTTACCACAATGACAAAGCTGATACACAGAAATGCAATAGATTTTTAAACGCAAGGTTTTACCCCAGTAAACAATTAGTTCAGGTAGTGTTAGGCCGTAACCAGGGTGGGTTGAATCCTGTTAAGAGCAAACCTAACTGAAATAACCCAGCCTTAGGTTGGGATTTCTGCAGCCCAACATCGTCTTAAGTTTAATTCAAGTTGAGATAGTCAAGTTAGGTTAGATCAGATTAAATATAAATTTTAAGATAAAACGATAGAATAAAGTGTTAATATTTTTTTTGATTGACATTTTTTGATTGAGGCTTAAGAATTTATCCAATTTGATGACACACACATATAATTAAACAAGACTAGAGATAAAATATATGAACATAAAGTAATCCATATAGAATATTAATATGAATCAAAAATATAAATATACATTATCTATTGATTTATGTATTATTTAGGTCAGGTTAAGTTTGGTCGAGTTGGATTTAGTTTATTAGGTTAAGGTGGGGTTTAGACACGGTTAAAGGCCAATCTTAACCCAACCTATGTAAGATCAGGATGACATTTTTGAGTCTAAGAACCATCAAAGTTTTTTAAACCTCACATCTGTAACGATAAGGGCCCTGGGCTCGTAGCACCCACAAACCTATTTCGTTACAAGAAAGCAAGATGGACAAGATTCACACCAACTTGGGCCACCATAGCCCAAAAGGGATCCAATTAGTACTTATCCATCAACCAACTCTCAATTTTTCGATGTGGGACTATTGGGAGGAGCATCACAATCTACCCCTTTTACAGAGGGGACGTCCACATCGTCAGGAGCAATTGATCACAACCACCAAGCAGACATGATTCTAGAGATGGCTCCCACAGGTTCAAAAGATGGCCCCCATAGGTTCAAGAGGTGGCTCACATCGATGTAGCACTTTGCTCTGTGTGGCACTTAGCTCTTGTACTTTCGGTTGATGTATGGCTCTAATACCATATTGTAACGATTCGGACCCCGGGCCCGCAGCACCCACGAGTCTATTTCGATACAAGAAAGCAAGACGGACAAGGTCCATACCAACTTGGGCCATCACAGTCCAAAAGGGATCCAATTGGTACTTGTCCATTTTCTTAACTGATTATAAACCATACAATCAACTTTCAATTTTTCAACGTGGGACTATTGAGATGGGCATTACAACATCACTTTGCTTGGTGAGTGAGTTGGGTGGTTAATGCCGACAAGGAATCCTGCCCCAAGCTAGTTTCCACCAAAGCATTGCCAGTGGAGGAACTTTCAGCTTTCAAATCCAACCATGCTGTTTTGGAGAATTCAATGTTGTGCCTATACTGCTGATATAGCTCAGAAGTTGATGCCATTAGAGCTTCAGAACTCCCCATTGCAGCCTGTCCACCCAGTATGTCCTTGGAAGAAGTGGAATAGGCGGAGGGAATTTTCTCTTCAATGCCTGTCTCAAACAACTGGTTCACCATCCGAGCGTTGCGATAATTATCAGTGGTTAGGTCAGCCACTTTAAGACCTGCATGGCAAGGAATTTACATCAGCCAGAGAGTTGGAGTTATGGCAATAGGCTAAGAAGATAACCAAGGATACTCGGTCTCTCAGATGCTAGTACTGTCATTATTGATGATTCATTGAGAGGTTGTTTGAAGTTAATATTTTTATATAATTTTTTTAATAAATTGATTAGCATCTGAAATTTTGATATTTGAAGTGCGATAAATTATTTTTAGAAATCTTCTTTCTACTTAATTTTAAAAATATAAAATTAACAGAAAAAAGATTGTTAATCTTTGACTTTCAAAAATAAAATATTATTATAAAAATTTAATCGAAACATTCTGCAAAGTTTCTTCCAAATATAAAAATAACTTGTATAGAAGGATGACAGTGAGAATACAACCATACTTAGCTTGGATGAAGCTGCTCCATATATAGTGTTGAAGTCAAATCATCATCCTCGAACGTCCGTGAGCATCCGGTCGCTTCCTTCAACGAGCCCAAGATTCTTCGGCGAGCTTCTTGCGCCTCGGAGCCTGCAAACAAGTCCCAGGGATCGAAGATTTCGAAGGAGATCCTCCGACGCAACAATCGTGAGCTTGAGAAAGCTCGAAAGAGAGAAGAAAAGAGAGGCTTAGAGTCGTACTCTCTGTGAGCAAGAATGAGCGTTTTGGGAGTATAGTAGTTGTTCAAGTTTCTTGGAGTTATCTGGTCGGGGGTTCCTCTTACCCATTTTATTGGTGCTTAGAGTCTGTCAGCCTTGGGGCATAATCACTTGTCAGAGCATTGATGATGGAGGCAGCACAGTGGAGCTGGCCTCCATGTGATTTGTCAGAGTTGCAGGCCATGTCGTGTCAAATATGGGTGGCTGCATAGTTGGCAGGTATTGCTTGGTTTGGATAGCTGTTGCAGGCTGCTGCAGGGCATGGCTGACCGTTACGATATTTACCAGATGTGTCCCCCACGCCACCCTTTTGCTGCCCTGTGTGGACAGTGATGGGCGATAAAGTCAGGCACGTGGGCCTCAAAGTATAGCCGTTGAGGCAGAAGATGAAATTTGGAATTGAAGCTGGCTCTGTCTCTCATGGAGTATTAATTATAGAGTGCGTGCATGGCACTATTCATGCCCTTGGATGAGCTTCAGAGAAGGCCATGGGTAAACATTTGCATGGCACTATTCGTGGCTGAGCACTATTCATGGTCAGGCATTATTCATGGCCGAGGGGAAGAGGCCGAGCACTGTTCATGACCGAGCACTGTTCATGGCCGAGGGGTGAAGAGTGGATCGTCCTCTTTCTATCCTTGGAGCATAGCATGCATTCGACCAGCCCCAAGTCATACGGAGATGCGGAAGCGAGATGATATTCCTGCTGAAATTCTCACTACAGCAAAAGAAGGATTTCCCGACCCTTTTTTGTCGATGCTAGGGGGGAGCATCGTGAGATCCCGCAAAATGCCGACGCTTATAAATAGCGTCGTCAGCTTGCCGACGCTCATAAGCGTCGGCAACTAACGACGCTTATTAGCGTCGGTATATTTACAGCGCATTAGCACATAACGACGCTTAAAAGCGTCGGGATATACTAATATATAACCCATGCCCTAGCTCCCTTTCTCCCCTGTGTGTTGTGCGATCGGTGCCCTAGCTCCCGCCCACCTCTCAGTCGTCCTCTTCTTCGAATCGTCCTTCTCGCGTCGCTCAAGCCCTCAAGGTACGGCATTTAAGTTACGGCATTTCCGGTCCGGATCACGTTACCGTCAAGTTCGCAGGTTATGACGAGGATTAGGATTCCGCTTTTTTACGTTTTTAGGTCTGATGTTGTTTTGTTTCTTGAATGTGATCACGATTGCTTGATTCGATGCGTTGCAGAGTCCAATCTCCAGACGTTTCCACCTTCTGAGTCTTCCGCCCCCCTTTCGATGCCGACGGTATCAGAAATCAGCTGTCTTCCTTTTGGTTTCTTCATTCTATATATGTTTCTTCTTTGATCCGTATTTCGCTTTTCTTTAGTGTTTCTAAATGGATCTCTGATCCGGATTGGGATTTTTTATAGATACATTCTCGAAGCCGGCTCGGGGGGCAGCCGATGAGTCGCAACCGACTGGGTGTGCACAAATTCACGGTGGGAGCCTACAAGCCCTTCTTCGATGTCGACACGTCGAATGTTTTGGAGAGGATCGGAGACTCCATCTTCCCCTTCAAAGGGAGTTTCACCGAGAGGACGGCAGACAATCCAGACTTGTATGTTCCTCATCTCATTGCAGTTAAATATAGGATCATGAGAAAAATTAAATTAAATTAAAACTGTGTCATGGTGAGTCATGCTAATTAAATTATGAGGTCTAATGTTTGTTCTTACTGTTGAGTGCCGCTCCCTTGCTTGTTTCAGACGTAGCAATGGATTCGCTTCGTTTTGAGACTAAAGCATCTAGAATCCCAGGTAATTGGAAATTAATTGATGCATTTATTGCAGATATAGCTAATGTATCTCAATCGATCCGGCGTGGGTTCAAGACGAATGTGTTTGTTTTGAACGTGGCGATTCGGATGTACGGGAGTTGGGGCTGGTGGATGATGCAAGGAGGGTGTTTGATGGAAGTGCTGAGCGGGACTTGGTCTCCTGGAATTCGTTGGTCTCCGCTGCCCACCTGATGCCATGGCTGCCGCTCCTGCATCTTTCTGCTCTTCGAGTTCCACCCCCGCTGCTGGCGATCTGCAGCCAAAGTCAAGTTCGAGCATCTCCCTCGAAAGATCAATCCGGAGGCATCGTCGGCAGCGTAGTACCACTGGGCTCAGCAATGGAGGCAGCTGTCGGAGGATCGCATCGTCTTCACGCCGACAGAATTGTTGATGAAATACGGGAGAAGGATGTATTTTTGTTTTGACGTCGTGTACACTGTCGATCCGCTGTAAATTTATTTTTTTTAAAAAAAATATTGCTGATGCTTTAAAACATCAAAAAATTTATTATTTTTTAAAAACAAAATTGCTGATGCTTTAAAGCGTCGGCAAGATCAAGATTTACCGCCGCGCAATAGCATCGAGACTTTCTGACGCTTTTTAAAAGCGTCGGGATTTTCCGTCTCCACCCCCGCTATCCCGACGCTTATAAAAGTGTCGGAACAATATTTTCGACGCTTTAAGCATCGGCAAACAATATTTTTAGCATCGGGATAACAAGAATTTATTGTAGTGTCTGCATCAGAATTTTGGATTTTGATCTTGGTAATCTTTCCGGATTGATTAGCAACTAGGATTTCTTTGGTTTCTTGCCCCAAGATTGTAAGAGAGGGTCGTGGCCTTTCTTCTTCCTCACGTGAACCTTCAGATCTAATCCAGAGAATCAAGAGACGCTGCCCAAGAAGAAGGTGCTGCTAGGGTTTCCTCTTTTCCTTTTTAAGAGAGGCGGTTCTAAGAAGATGGCTAGGACAGAGATGGCAGCAATAAAACCCTAGAAATCTAGGGCATCTATATGTGAGAAAGAGAGGAAAACGTGTATATGAGAGGAAAGAAGAGAGATAGCTCGTTCTTGGGAGAAAAGAGTTTCTTTTATTCATCTATAATCATCATCGTTACATGATTATATCAACCCGTCCCATGACAACCACCAAAATAAAACCAGCACCACATATGAACCGATGCCTTATTATATGGATAATAAACATTAAAAAACTCCTTGGACTAGCCCCCACCTTGGGCCAAACCCAGCCCAATGATAGACTAGCCCCCTCAAGACCCAACAACCTGGGCCTTAACATGTGGAGCCTACAAACCTCCACCCTAGGATTTAAGCTTTGGAGTACCACACCAGGCTCTACAATCTCCACCTTGGTGCTTCAAAGCTGTTGAAAAATCTGCACATTCCCTCAGACCCATCAGTGTCACACATGAGAGAAAGCTATCCCGTGGAAGAGTCTTCGTAAGTGCATCTGCCTGGTTCTTCTTTGTATGAACTTTTACCAGCTCCACTTCACCTTCTTCCACCAATTCTCTGATCCTGTGATACCTCACATCTATATGCTTTGTGCGTGCATGATAGATTGGGTTCTGAGCCAACTGCAGGGCACTCTGACTATCACTGTATACAATACTGTACCCTGCTTCACCCCCATTTCCATGATGAGTCTCTTCAACCAAAGAGCCTCCTTGGCAGCCTCTGTAATCCCTATATACTCAGCTTCTGTTGTAGACAAAGCTGTAATAGGTTGAAGGGTTGATCTCCAAGAAATTAATCCACCATACATGCTGAACACATACCCTGTGGTAGACCTTCTTGTATCCAGATCACCTGCAAAATTTGCATCCACAAATCCTTCCAATGGACCTAATGACTTACTTGGGATATTAGATTTCTCCTTAGATCCATCTTGCTGCCCAAAAATTAGACCAAGTCCACGAGTTCCCTGAAGGTACCTCAAAATCCACTTGAGTGCCTTCCAGTGCTCCTTCCCTGGGTTCGCCATGAATCTGCTCACCTGGCTCACTGCATATGCTATGTCAGGCCTGCAACACACCATAGCATACATAATGCTGCCCACGGCACTGGCATATGGAACTCTCTCCATGTACTCTTTCTCTTCATCTGTCTGGGGGTTCTGTAACTTAGAAAGAGACATGTGACTAGCCAAAGGTGTTCCAACTGGTTTGGCCTTATCCATCCCAAACCTCTCCAACACCTTGTGAATATATCCACCCAATGACAAGTGTAGAATTCCCTTGGTCCTATCTCTGTAAATTTCCATCCCAAGTATCTTCCTAGCTGACCCCAAATCCTTCATTTCAAATTCTGTTGATAATGCATATTTCAGTCTATTCACTGCTTCAACACTCCTGCTGGCAATGAGCATATCATCCACATACAGAAGGAGATACAGTGCATCATCCTCATCCACATCTTTCACATAGACACAAGTATCATGTTCACATCTAGAAAATCCAAGGCCCAAAATAAAAGTGTCAAACCTTTTGTACCACTGACGGGGTGACTGCTTCAAACCATAGAGCGATTTCTTTAGTAGACACACTTTTTCTTCCAATCCAGATTCCTTGAAACCCTCTGGTTGCTTCATGTATATCCTCTCCTCTAGACTCCCATGTAAGAAAGCCGTCTTCACGTCCATCTGCTGCAACTCCATACCATGTTGTGCTACGAGAGATAACAACACACGAATTGAAGCATGACGTACCACTGGAGAGAATACCTCTGTGTAGTCCACTCCCTCTCTCTGTGAGAACCCCTTAGCAACAAGCCTTGCTTTGTATCTGACTCCACCTTGCTCTGAAGGTGCCTCCTTCTTTGTGAACACCCATTTTGAACCAATGGCCCGAGCATCTCTAGGTAGATCCACTAGCTGCCATGTCTTGTTCTTTTCCAGGGACTCCATCTCCTCCATCATGGCCTGCATCCATGAGTCTCTTTCTGAACTTTCCATGGCTTCTTGGAAGGTCTCTGGATCTTCATTTGCAGTGATTAGAGCATAGGAAATCATGTCATCAATGCGATACCGAGCAGGTTTGATGATGGTACGCTTTGCCTTGTGTAGTGCCACACCCCTTTGATCATCTCTCAAAGCTGAAGTGTGTGACTCCACCTGCACCTCCTTTTGGATTGATGGCTCTTCTGGCTGATCCTTTACATGTATTGGAACATTCATACCAAACTCCACCTCAAAAGAAGCATGTTTTGAAGTAGAAGTAGAAGGTACATCACCTGTCAGCCAATGCTGTCCACTGCTGTCCTGTTCAGCCTTTTCAGCTCCATCTGCAATCTCTGACCTCTTCAAGATGCTCTTCTCATCAAAAATAATGTCTCTACTGATGATACACTTCTGTGAATCTGAACTCCATAGCAAATAGCCTTTAACTCCCTGTGGATACCCGATGAAGATCAGCCTTTGTGATTTTGGGTCCAGCTTGCTCCTTTCAGTTGCCTCCACATGTGCATAGGCTGGGCAACCAAAAATCCTTAGGTGTCCAAGCTCCACCTTCTTCCCACTCCAGATCTCCTCTGGAATGCCTCCATCAAGTTTTCTATTAGGGGACCTGTTAACAAGAAAACCAGAGAACATAATTGCATCACCCCAAAAGACCTTGGGCAGTGATGCCTGCAGCCTCAAACTCCTAGCCTTCTCTGTCAATGTACGATTCATCCTCTCTGCCACACCATTCTGCTGGGGAGTCATCCTCACTGTGTAATGGCGTTGGATCCCATTTTCCTCACAGTAGCTTCTGAATTCATTGCTTGTATACTCCCCTCCATTGTCAGATCTCAAACACTTCACTGGTTTTCCTGTCTCCTTTTCAACACCAACTCTCCAAGCTTTAAACCGGGCAAATACCTCTGATTTTTCTCTTATCAGATATACCCATACCTTCCTGGAGTAGTCATCAATGAAGGTCAAAAAATACTTAGCCCCACCTCTGGCTGACACAGGGGTCGGTCCCCATACATCTGAGTGAACTAGTTCCAGAATACCTTCACTCTGCTTGGAACTGCTGGCAAATCTCACCCTATGTTGTTTGCCATAAATACAGGGCTCACAGATGTCATTGTCCTCCTTCTTAAGTGCTGGAATCAGACCTCTTTTGCTGAGTTCTATAAGCCCTTTATCACTCATGTGTCCCATTCGATAGTGCCACAGTTTATAGACCAACTGTTCCTCCTGTGCCGCTGCTAGCACCTCTGCACCATCTATGGCCACTGAGCCTTCCATCTGATAGAGATTATTTTCCAACCTTCTCCCTTTCATCACCACTAATGCACCCTTGGTTATCCTCAAACATCCACTCCCCGGCTGGCTTCCAAAAGCATACCCATGCTTCTCCAGGTAGCCCAAAGAAATTAGATTCTTCTTCAACTCCGGGACATGTTTGACATTGGTCAAAGTCCTTATAACCCCATCATACATCCTCACCCTTATGCTTCCAACTCCAGCAACCTTACAAGGATGATTATCACCAAGGCATACACTCCCTCCATCAGATTCTTCATAAGTTGCAAACCACTCCCTATGCGAAGTATAATGGTGAGAACATGCTGAGTCAAGTGTCCAACAACTATCACACTTCTTGGTCCCATCTGAAACTACCAGTACATCATCTTCACTATCTTCAGATGAATTTGCACCACCATTGCTGGTTGAACCTCCCTTGGAAATGCCCTTTCCCTTCTCATTCTTCAGAAGTGGGCAATTTCTCTTCAGGTGACCAATCTGATGACACTTGTAACACTTCCATGCTTTCTGCTTGCCCCGAGACTTAGATCTGCCTTTGGACTTGCCTCTAACCTTTTCCCAGGGTCTTCCTTGCCTCTCATTCACAGCAAGTACCTCTGTGTTAGAGTTTCCCATGCGAATCTTTTCTCTTTGCTGGTTTGATCT
>UESW01001652.1:35706-65493 GCA_900491605.1 Calamus simplicifolius
TGTATGTCATATAGTGTCTCTATACTCTTGTTAAGAAAACCACTCATGTTGACCCAATTGATGATTTTGATGATTAACAAAACTATTTGAGTATAACAATTGAAGGCTCTAATGATTTTGATTAAGTTTTTCAGATTATAAGTCGATTGAATGATCAAAATCAGGAGTTAAATCTGTTCTGGATCGAATCTAATGTCTAGGTAAGATTGCAGACATTAGAGTCGACTCCGAGAATCACAGAGCCGACTCCAGTATCTGGCACGGAAGTTAGAGTCGACTCCGAGACTGTTAGAGCCGACTCTCACAGAAAAGCAGAACGTTGATTTTTCTGGCCCCGACTTAGAGTCGACTCCGGGTCTGTTAGAGTCGACTCCAGAAAAGTTTCTTGTCGACCCCAGAAAAGTCAGAGACGACTCCAAAATAACGGATTAAAGTGTTTCGAGTTAGAGCCGACTCCAGAAAAGTTAGAGTCGACTCCAACCCACCTGGAACGAAAAATCAAATTGCCAGATCAGCTCTAACGGTAATATTTCTATTTTACTTTATTTCTAACGGATATATTTTGTTGCAAGGTACACTCCAACGGATAGTTTTCTTCCAAAAATGGTTTGAAAGAAATCTATAAAAAGGGAAGACTATCATTCAAAAAAAGAAAAAAAAAAAAAAAGAGAAAACGGAAATAGAGAAATCCCAATTCAAAAATCCGAAAAAGAGAGAGCCTGAATCTCAAGAGAAAACCTTCTAGCTCAAATCCACTCCACTCCAAAAAGCTCAAGAGGAATCCAAGGCATTCAAATCAAAGTTTTGGTGGATTTCCCAAATTGGAGAAAGAGGATCAGTTTCTTGCTTTTCAATCCTTCTCAACTGCTTCAACTGTGAAGAATCGGAGCTGAGGCTTGATTCAATCTAGCAAGGAGAAGAAGAAAAGAAGAAAAGCTCAAAAGCCAACCAACTACAAATCAGGCTTTTCTAAACCTTGTTCATTTATTTGATTATTTGCTCATTGAGGAGCTGTGTACTTGAAAAACAATATTTCTTTGTTTGTGTCTAGTTCAATCTGGGGGATTGAACTAGTGGAGGTAGTCTTACCTCGGTACAAGCTTGGTATAGCTTGTGTTAGGGTTTTTGTGCTGGTGAGCCCGAAAACCGGCTGGGTTCGTTGTGATCCCGGGAAAACAACAAGTTTGAGTTGTGAGCTTGTAAAACAACTCGGCTGTAATCAAGGAAGATTATAGTGTGGACCCAAGTGAATCTTGGGAGTGGACGTAGGTGTTGGATACACCGAACCACTATAAAATCTTTGTGTTTGCCGTGTTCATTATCTCTATCTCTATCTCTATCTTATTGATTGCATTTTATTTTTGCATTTGCATTCATTTCTAAGCAAACTATTTCAAAAGGCTTAAATTTTTTAAAGAACCCAATTCACCCCCCCCCCTCTTGGGTTGTCATCTGGGCCAACAATTGGTATCAGAGCTAGTGCTCATTAGATTTTGATCACACGATCAAGAGCTAAAGATCCAAATGGCAGCTCAAGTTGGATCATTTGCTGAAGGTCATTCTACGAATAGACCTCCACTGTTTAATGGTTCAAATTATTCATATTGGAAAGCTAGAATGAGGATATTCATTCAAGCTTCTGACTATGAACTATGGGGTGTTATAATTAATGGACCTAGTACACCCACACATGTTATTGATGGCACTATTGTTCCTAAGCCCGAAAGGGACTGGAATGATAATGATAGGAAGATGGCACAGCTTAACGCTAAAGCCATGAATGTTTTATATTGCTCTTAGATGCAATGAATTTAATAGAATCTCCACATGTAATTCCGCAAAGGAGATTTGGGATAGATTAGAGGTTACCCATGAGGGTACCAACCAAGTAAAAGAATCTAAAATTAATATTCTTGTTCATAAATATGAGTTGTTTAGCATGGAACAATCTGAAACCATTGCATGCATGTATACTAGATTTACAGATATTGTAAATGGTTTAAAAAGTCTTGGTAAGACATATACTAACTCAGAACTTGTTCGAAAAATTCTTAGGTCACTACCAAGATCATGGGAAGCCAAAATGACAGCAATCCAAGAAGCAAAGGACCTCAACACTCTACCCTTAGAGGAGCTTCTAGGATCACTTATGACCCATGAGTTGACAATGAAGCAGCATGTAGAGGAGGACACAAAGAAGAAGAAAGTGATTGCCCTCAAAGCTGCAAAAGAAGAAGAGAGCAGCAGCGATGATGATGATGATGATGATGAGAGACTGCTCTCTTAGCTAAAAAGTTTAAAAGATTCATGAGGAGAAAGAAACCCTTCCACAAGAAGAAATTTGGAGCAAGTGGGAAGGAGAAAAGGATAAGAAAAAGGACAAGGACAAAGAAAAAGAGAAAGACCCCTTGACTTGCTATGAGTGTAATAAACCGGGGCACTTTAGGAATGAATGTCCTAAATTAAAGAAAGCCTACAAAAAGAAAAAGAAGGCTTATGTGGCGACTTGGAGTGATAGCGAAGAATCTTCTTCCGAAGAAGAAGAACAAAAGGAAGTCGCAAATGTATGTTTTATGGCGGACGACAACGATGAGGTAAGTTCCGATAACCCTTGCGATGAGTTTGCATTTGATGAATTATTTGATGCTTTTAATGAACTTGTCGGCGATTTCAAGGTTTTGAAAAAGAAATACAAGCTTTTGAAAAATGAAAATTTAACTTTCATTAAAGAAAAGGAAGATCTTAATAATGAAGTTAAGAAACTTAAATCTGAAAATGAAATTTTAAAAGAAAAAGAATTAATTTCCAATGAAAATGATAAACTAAGGAAAGAGGTTGAAAAATATAAGAACATAGTTGATAAGTTTACCTTAAGCTCAACTAAATTAACATGTTATTAAATAGTCAAAAAGCAGTTTTTGACAAAGCCGGATTAGGGTATAACACTTTAAGAAAACAAAAATCACTGAAAAATATTTTTGTGCGTGCTGGCCAAAGTAATTTTACATGCTTTAAATGTAATCAAAAAGGACATAAATCTTATGAATGTAAAATTCTAAAACCTAATAAAAACTTAAATATTAAAGGAAAGAAAATATGGGTTCCAAAGGAACAGTTTTTATTGCTACTAACCATGAAGGACCCAAGAAAGCTTGGGTACCTAAACATAAAGTTGATCATCTTTGCAGGAGTGTCTTGCGGCCAAAAGATCAAAGCGAAAGTGGTATCTTGATAGCGGCTGCTCAAGACACATGACGGGTGACAAAGATCAATTCATCACCCTTGAAAGCAAAAGAGGAGGAGTAGTTACATTTGGGATAATGGCAAAGGCCAAATCTTGGGGTTTGGTAACATTCAAATAACTCCCTCCACATATATTGAAAATGTCTTATATGTTGATGGTTTGAAACATAATTTAATTAGCATTAGTCAATTATGTGACAAAGGTTTTAAAGTATCATTTGAATCTTCTATATGCACAGTTGCTAATCCCATTGATAATAGCATTGTTTTTATTGGAAATAGAAATGGCAATGTATACTTGATTGACTTAGACAATTTGTCTACTAATAATCATTGCTTAGTTGCTAATAATGCTAATATGAATGAGATTGGTTGGTTGTGGCATCGAAGATTAGGTCACGCAAGCACACACCTGATTTCAAAACTAATTAGAATGGATTTAGTAAAAGGACTACCTAAAATAGATTTTGAAAATAACAAAATATGTGATGCATGTCAGTTTGGAAAACAAACGAGAAGTTCTTTTAAATCTAAAAATGTTGTTTCAACTTCTAGGCCATTAGAGCTACTTCACATGGACCTTTTTGGACCAACTAGAACCACAAGTCTAGGAGGAAAGAAATATGGTCTTGTGATAGTAGATGATTACTCTAGATTCACTTGGGTAATGTTTTTAGCTCACAAAGATGAGACTTTCTCGATATTCCTGAAATTCTTCAAGAAAGTAACAAATGAGAAAAACACTACCATAGTGTCTCTAAGAAGTGATCATGGAACTGAATTTGAAAATCACTTATTTGAAAGTTTTTGCAATGAAAATGGTATTAATCATAATTTTTCTGCACCAGAACCCCTCAACAAAATGGAGTAGTTGAAAGGAAAAATAGAACTCTAGAAGACATGGCCCGTACCATGCTATGTGAAAGTAAACTCCCGAAATACTTTTGGGCGGAAGCTATTAACACAGCATGTTACATCCTAAATAGAGCATTAATAAGACCTATTTTAAAGAAAACACCTTATGAATTATGGCATGATAGAAAACCCAACATTAAATATTTTCATGCATTTGGTTGTAAATGTTTTATTCATAATAATGGTAAAAATAACTTAGGTAAATTTGATGCAAAATCTGATGAAGGAATATTCTTAGGTTATTCAACAACTAGTAAAGCATATAGAGTGTTCAATAAAGGAAGTTTAATTGTTGAAGAATCTATTCATGTAGTTTTTGATGAATCTTTAGCATCAAGTTCCAAAAGGATTGATGATGAGGAAGATACAAACATTCTCGAAAACAATCTTGAAAAACTTAATATTGATGTATCTTCAGATCATGAACAAGAAGCTAAAGATAATGATTCGCCTAATGCTGATGTTATTAATACTAATCATAATGATGTAGATCTACCAAGAGATTGGAGATACGCTTATAGTCATCCCAAGGAATTGATTATAGGTGATCCATCTCAAGGAATAAGAACTAGATCATCTATGAGAAATATTAGTAATCACCTTGCATTTGTTTCTCAAATTGAACCTAAAACCATTGAAGAAGCTGAAAAAGATAATAATTGGATGTTAGCTATGCAAGAAGAATTAAACCAATTCACTAGAAATAATGTATGGACATTAGTGGAAAGACCTAAAGATCATTCTGTTATAGGATCAAAATGGGTTTTTAGAAATAAACTAGATGAAAATGGCATAGTAATTAGAAACAAAGCTAGATTAGTTGCAAAAGGATATAATCAAGAAGAAGGTATTGATTTTGATGAAACCTTTGCACCTGTAGCTAGATTAGAAGCCATTAGGCTATTACTTGCATTTGCATGTCACATGAACTTTAATTTATTTCAAATGGATGTCAAAAGTGCATTTTTAAATGGATTAATAAATGAAGAAGTATTTGTTGAACAACCACCGGTTTTGAAGATCATGAATTTCAAATCACGTTTTTAAATTGCACAAAGCTTTATATGGTTTGAAACAAGCACCTAGAGCTTGGTATGATAGACTAAGTAAATTTTTGATTGAAAATGATTTTACAAGAGGAAATGTTGATAAAACATTGTTTTTGAAAAGAAAAGATAAAGATTTACTTGTAGTTCAAATTTATGTTGATGACATTGTATTTGGTGCTACTAACAATCTTCTATGTCAAGAGTTTGCTAAGTTAATGCAGGGAGAATTTGAAATGAGCATGATGGGAGAACTCAATTTCTTCCTTGGACTCCAAATCAAACAAAGCAAAGAGGGAATCTTTATCAACCAAACAAAGTACACAAGAGAAATTCTAAAGAAGTTTGGTATGGAATCAATCAAACCCCTCGGAACACCAATGAGTCCTTCATGCAAGCTGGACAAAGATGAAGAAGGTAAGAAGGTTGATCAAAAATATTATCGAGGTATAATCGGATCCCTACTTTACTTAACTGCAAGTAGACCAGACATAATGTTTGCTGTTTGCTTATGTGCTAGATTTCAGTCTGAACCTAAAGAATCACATTTAATTGCTGTTAAAAGAATTCTTAGATACCTTAGTGGAACAAAAAATGTAGGTTTATGGTATTCTAGAGACTCAACATTAAATCTGATTGCTTATTCTGATTCTGATTATGCTGGATGTAAGTTAGATAGAAAAAGCACAAGTGGTGCATGCCAATTTTTAGGAAGTAACTTAATCTCATGGTTTAGCAAAAAGCAAAATTCGGTTGCATTATCTACTGCTGAAGCAGAATATGTTGCAGCTGGAAGTTGCTGTGCTCAAATCCTATGGATTAAGAGACAACTTGAAGACTATGGTATCACACTTGATAAGACACCTATAAGATGTGATAATACAAGTGCAATCAATCTAACTAAAAATCCAATTCAACACTCAAGAACAAAGCATATTGAAATTAGATATCACTTTATAAGAGAACATGTTGCCAATAATGAAATTTGTCTTGATTATGTGAATACTGAAGAACAACTGGCAGATATATTTACAAAACCCTTAAGTGAAGAGAGATTTTGTTATCTTAGAGGAGAATTAGGAGTTTGTGATCCTTTGGAATAATTTTCTGAAACTCTTAAGAACAACTATCTAGATTTCATCAATTTCTTGAAAAATCTCGATATTCAATAAGGAAATCTATCTAGATCTTGATTCATTGTTTCCCCAATTGCTAAGGAACATTTATCTAGAGTTTGATGATTAATTTGAATAGTTTCAGATCCTTGAAACTTGATTTTTTATCTCTGAAACTGTTAGAGTCGACTCTAACAGTTTGTGGAGTCGACACCTTAGTTTTTGATGTTCTGTCTAAGCAATTAGAGCCGACTCCGGCTTCTGTAGAGCCGACTCTAATTCGAGCGCTGACAGACTTTCTGGTTCGGAGCCGACACCCAGTTTTCGGGAGTCGACTCTAGGTCGAACTAGGTCAAAAATAAAAAGGCGGAGTCGACCCCAAATCATTTTATCCGTCTCCCAAAACCCCTCCAAGGAGTTCCAAAGCCTTTCCAACCTCCCCAATCTTCTCAAAACCTTTGATTACACATTCCAATCAACTCAATGGCACCCAAGAGGCGCGGTTTCGTCGGAGGAGCGTCCGTTCCCACGAGGCGACGCACGATTCGGAGGCAACCCTCGCCATCCTCCTCTTCGGCCACTCAAGAAGATTCCCCTCCTTCACCCTCTTCACCCAAAGTAGATCAACTAGCCGGTAAGACTATCACAACTGGAAGGAAAGGTCAACTTTGATTTCTTTGAGTCGGAGGGCTTCTCAATAGGAAGATGTTTAAAAGAAATGGGGTGGGAAAAGATTTGTTCATTAGATATCCCCACTTATCCTGCCCTAGTGAGAGAATTTTACAATGATTTGAGTAGAGGAGAAGGCGGGTTAGTCAGTATTGTAAGAGGAACTAGAGTTGTAATAACTGCTGAAATCCTTGGAAATTGTTGGAAATGCCCACAATTGGTATTATGGAATATCAGCATGATGATAGAAGTGGTGCATTGTCAAGAATGTTAGGGAGGGATGTAACCGAGTTTGAGGAAATTTTGCTAATCAATTAAATCTGGAGCTCAGGTTACTACACAACATATGTGGAAGAATTTTATTCCCCAAAATTGGTAGATTTGAGTACGTCTCGGAGCGAGACATTCTTTTGATGGATTGTATTATAACTGGAAGGCCAGTCAACCTAGCTGGCATGATGATTGGTTATATGGCAGAGGCTGCTACAAAGAAAAGATCTACACTGCCATATGGTATGGTTCTGACATTGATCTTTAGAAGCCAAGGTGTGCTAATTATGGATAATGAACCCCTAAGGAAATTAAGGCACACTGACTATTATAGTATTTCTACTATTCATCGGATGGGCTTCAAGAAGTTAAATGGTATCTGGATGAAAGGAGGACGAGAAGAAAGAGCTGAGAGAGATAGAACTGAAGAGGCCAGAGTAGAAGATATCCCTGGACCATCCACTGCGGGACCATCAGTCCCTGATCCATTTATTGCGGGACCATCTACAGCTGGACCTTCAGAAGCTGGACCGAGCACAGTTCCCTCTCCTCCACATCTGTCTGTTACTGCTTCTGGGAGATTCTCTGATGAGCAGATTGGTCAGTTGAGAGCCTTGCTTGCTGAATATGACAGTCAGAGATCTCATGAGATTAATCAATTAAAAGAAGACTTCAATCAGCTAAAAGAAGAACTTAACTCGAGACTTGACATGATTTCCTTTTCCATAAGCAATTCTGTTGAATCCTTTGGTGCTGAACTTCACAAAATCTTTGAAAGGATGGAAGGCATTGCTGATGGCTCGGGATCTTATGTTCATGCAACTGGTCAACTGAAGAAGGACATTGACCTTGCAGTCTCACAGATTGAAGCTTGTCTTGAAAATTTTAAGAAATCTCAAAAAGATGATGTAATGGAAATCATAGGTCACTTGAAGAAAATTGTATTCAAACATATCTGACTTTGATTTTGATTTTGATAGTTTGTATTTAGGAATTTTGAGTATCTAATGTATCTCACTTTGGAATGTACTTGAATCAACTTATGTAATGTTTCTTACTTATGTAATGCAATTACACATTTTCAAATCTGTCTATGATTGACTGCTTGAATCCCTATGTCTTATTGAACTTTCTTTATCTAATACTCTCCTTATTGCTGATAACAAAAAAGGGGGAGAGATGGTTGAATATGCAAAAAAAAAGACTTGAAGACTCAAAAAGAAAGACTTGAAATTTTAATCAGTTCAATTAAAATTTGATTTTTATATATAGGGGGAGCTATTCAATGCAGGGGGAGCTTAACAACAAGCTTAATTGCAATTTTCTGTACATTTAGTTTAAATGTTCATAATTGATGGCTTATATAGAACTCATGCATAATTTTAAAAGTTCACTTTGAATATTGGCATCAAATCCTTCATTAAAAATGTTTTAAGCTTTAAAATGACTATAATCTTTAGTTCGAATGAATTTTTTGAATGCATATACTCAAAGTTTTTGTTATCATCAAAAAGGGGGAGATTGTTGACCCAATTGATGATTTTGATGATTAACAAAACTATTTGAGTATAACAATTGAAGGCTCTAATGATTTTGATTAAGTTTTTCAGATTATAAGTCGATTGAATGATCAAAATCAGGAGTTAAATCTTGTTCTGGATCGAATCTAATGTCTAGGTAAGATTGCAGACATTAGAGTCGACTCCGAGAATCACAGAGCCGACTCCAGATCTGGCACGGAAGTTAGAGTCGACTCCGAGACTGTTAGAGCCGACTCCAACAGAAAAGACAGAACGTTGATTTTTCTGGCCCCGACTTAGAGTCGACTCCGGGTCTGTTAGAGTCGACTCCAGAAAAGTTTCTTGTCGACCCCAGAAAAGTCAGAGACGACTCCAGAATTAACGGATTAAAGTGTTTCGAGTTAGAGCCGACTCCAGAAAAGTTAGAGTCGACTCCAACCCACCTGGAACGAAAAATCAAATTGCCAGATCAGCTCTAACGGTAATATTTCTATTTTACTTTATTTCTAACGGATATATTTTGTTGCAAGGTACACTCCAACGGATAGTTTTCTTCCAAAAATGGTTTGAAAGAAATCTATAAAAAGGGAAGACTATCATTCAAAAAAAGAACGGAAAAAAAAAAAAGAAAAACGGAAATAGAGAAATCCCAATTCAAAAATCCGAAAAAGAGAGAGCCTGAATCTCAAGAGAAAAACCTTCTAGCTCAAATCCACTCCACTCCAAAAAGCTCAAGAGGAATCCAAGGCATTCAAATCAAAGTTTTGGTGGATTTCCCAAATTGGAGAAAGAGGATCAGTTTCTTGCTTTTCAATCCTTCTCAACTGCTTCAACTGTGAAGAATCGGAGCTGAGGCTTGATTCAATCTAGCAAGGAGAAGAAGAAAAGAAGAAAAGAAGAAAAGCTCAAAAGCCAACCAACTACAAATCAGGCTTTTCTAAACCTTGTTCATTTACTTGATTATTTGCTCATTGAGGAGCTGTGTACTTGAAAAACAATATTTCTTTTGTTTGTGTCTAGTTCAATCTGGGGGATTGAACTAGTGGAGGTAGTCTTACCTCGGTACAAGCTTGGTATAGCTTGTGTTAGGGTTTTTGTGCTGGTGAGCCCGAAAACCGGCTGGGTTCGTTGTGATCCCGGGAAAACAACAAGTTTGAGTTGTGAGCTTGTAAAACAACTCGGCTGTAATCAAGGAAGATTATAGTGTGGACCCAAGTGAATCTTGGGAGTGGACGTAGGTGTTGGATACACCGAACCACTATAAAATCTTTGTGTTTGCCGTGTCTCCTTTATCTCTATCTCTATCTCTATCTTATTGATTGTATTTTGTTTTTGCATCTGCATTCACTTTCACAAGCAAACAATATTTCAAAAGGTTAAATTTTTTAAAGAACCCAATTCACCCCCCCCCCTCTTGGGTTGTCATCTGGGCCAACAAAATGATATACAATGTCCTATAATTGATAGTACTATAGCCCTGTCATAGTATATCATTTGGTCGTGAACTCTTTTAAGAACTTCAAAGATAAATCCTCCTTTATCGTGAAGGAAGATCCTGAGGGCTTCATTACATCAGGAGTATTAGAAGATGTTCTTGTAATGAATAAACTGCCAAATAACTTTTATTAATATATCAATTTATATACAATTTACATTAGCACATCATCAAATGATTGGCTTTAGGATACAATTCCCAATACTGCTTTAGTCCAAAGACCACTGGTACTATCAGGGAGGCCATCCTTCATACCCTAGGAATTTATAGTCAAGCTGATCGACTATCTTACTTGGGGATCCCCATTATGGGAAAGCAGCCACGGAGCAGTGATTATACTGATATTGAGCGCCGGGTCTGGGATTGCATTGACAGTTAGCATATTATTGGTTTATCCATGATGGCTAGGCTCACCCTCATTCGCTCGGTTTTTACTTCCCTCCCTCTGCATTTTCTATCCAACTCTACTGTCCCGATTACATGTTTGAGGAGGATAGAGAGATATTTTGGGGATTTTCTCTGGGCTTTTATGCAGGATGGCTATGGTATTTACTTGCAGGCATGAGACACTGTTTACATGCCGATCTTTGAAGGGGGACTTCGGATCCACTCTTTAACTGTTAGGAGAGAGGTTCTGATTGCCAGGCATGCTTCGTAGTTCGTACTTGATTGGCAACTGTTTATGGAGCTCTTTTATGTGTGCTAGATACGGTGACTAGATGCCTTCTATGGATTTTCAGCCTTCATGTGGTCATTCTTTCTTTTGGAAGGAGGTTTATCGGCGTGCACCTGAAGGGAAAACTTGCTTTTCCAATGCACAGGATCTCAAGGTGGAAAGCATGTAATTCAATTTTAATATTCACATTGAATATAAATTAAAGCATATTAGCATATCTAAAATTTAAGAGTATGTAAAATAAGTTTAAAACAATACCTCTCGATGCGGAAGCTGTAGATGATGAACGTAGCAGATCCGATCTGCAGAGAGAAGTTCCTCTTCGTGACTTAAAAGAGCCGCACGTGCCGCTCCTCTATATCACACGCACGCCTGATGTATGTAGATAAGAGGCGGAATCCTAGAAGTAGAACTCTTCTCTCTAAGAAGAGATAATCTCTTCTTGATTGGACTTCTTGCTGACTTTATGTGATTGCAGACGATCAGCTTTTCACTCTTTCAATTTTCTTCTATTATATGTTCCCCTTTTTATTCGATGAAATACGGCATTGAATATGGATTGAAAAACGCGTGTAAGAGCCCTTTAAATAAATGCCATTACGTGAATACCTTCACCGCAGCCACCTCATCAACGCGTCCCTCAAACGCATGGAAAGAAGTGAAACGGCTTCAATCAATGCCCCGTAGCCACCTCATCAACGCATCCCTCAAACGCATTGAAAGAAGTGAAATGGCTTCAATTAATGTGTGGAATCAAGCCACCCTAAGAGGAAACATAGAGTGATCGGTTCTTTGAGCATCCTCCCATTAATATATCAATAACTCCATTGCTTGGCTGTTATAACTAATGGATGATCACGTATGAAATCTCAGGAAGCACATGTAAGATTTCATCAATTAAAATGTCTTAATATTAACAGAATTGATCCAATCAATTCTGTTTGAAGTTCAAATTCAATCCGAAAGAAGCTACTCATAGCTCTTGAACCATACTTCACATTGGGCCTATCCGAGCTCCAATCCGAAGTGATTTGAATTCAAAATTCATAAATAAACTTTCAAAGGCTCTATTGGAAATCCGGATCGAACCACTTCGAACCCGGATCCAAACCACTCTGTTATCAGACCAACCATTGGTCCATGGTTTAAATTAACTTCATACCAGATTCATATCATGTCCCAAAATTCTATTTGAGTTACTGACTAACTCAAATCATCCTCGGAGTAGGTGCTGTCGCTAATGCCTAGTGCTAGCTAGACATAGCTAGAACGAACCCAGTATGACCATCTGATTTAGTCCCACTCAAATTAGTGATCATGCCTGCGTATAATTCATCCGACTATGTGCGTGACTCCATAGGTTCGAACCTAAGCCGGTAGCATAGGAACGCTTCTTATACTAATCGATGTGACCATCTAGCCATGGTTCCCGACGTCCGGATAGATCGAATTTGCACAAGGCAACATTCAGGAACCCAGGCTATGGTTGCCGTATAATTCATCCCCTTGTCCTAGTACTCAGGGCGAATACGGAGTTAACTGCCAACTCCGAGTAAATCACCCAAGTATGTTTCAATGCAATGAATCTTGTGACACCTCACAAAGATTACCTTGGCCAAGGTTTTGCTAAATTGAAACATAGTTCGAGCACTCTCTCTAACACTTAGAGTGGACAATCCCATCTTGACTCATCACTGACCCAATAAGTACTTGACTGCACCCAGCAACCTTCCGTCACCGGATTAGAAATCCGGGTGGTCCAGTGCCTAAGTACAGTGAGTTGCTTATCAAGTCAATATGATAGTCTTATGTCAAAGGGACACTTATACCCATTACCTTTATGTGAGTTTCTCAAGGCAGTAGAGCACTCAGCAGAGGTGAGTCACTGTTCAGTGAATGTACTGCTACACTCAACCGCATGTCATACCAGTGTTATACACTCTTTGGTTTAAGAGAACAAACCAACCCATATGATATACAATGACCTACACTTGATTACGTCGTCGTCCTCCGTAACAACGTATCATTTGGCCGCGAACAGATTTAAGAGTTACTCAACAATTCCTCCATTGCCGAATACATGTAACTCTAAGGACTACAACATATTGGAATTCTACTGGAAGATATAAACTATATGCTGTACTGCCAAAATAATTATGTTCATATACATTAACTCATAACCGTCTACAAGCTAGACTATTGGCTGTAGGACACATTTCCTCACAGCACCGACAATCCTAAGCAACATCTCGTGGATGATTGGAGATGGATCCTTGATTGATGTTGTTCAGGATAAATGGATTGCTGATCTCCCCCTCTTACGATGGCCTTTTCATCAGTACTGATGTTCCGAGTAGTTTGAGGGTTACTGGTCTGATCTCTCAGGATTTTGCTTCATGGCATACCCCCACGGTGACCCAATTATTTGGTGAGCAGCTATCTCGTTGGATTTTCTCTATTTTGCTCATTCCGGGGCACACATCCGACACCAAGTTATGGCGAAAATCTTGTCATAGGCTTATAGGCCATAGTCTCAGTGTACGATGGATACTGCATGGATCTAGAAACTTCCCATCCATCCTAGGATTCAGCTTTATATATGGAAGCTTGCTTGGGATTGTCTGCCCACATGTTCTTTGTTCTTTGGGAGAGGTATGCCCATTTCGGTCACTTGTCCATTGTGTGGACTGAAGGCGGAGACTATTGATCATGCCATTTTCATCTACCTTAGAGCGAGACGGATTTGGCAGATGATTGGCTACTATTTTAGAAAGGATGATATGGGTCTCCGGCGATCCTTGTTCCTCAGCGATTTTCGGAGGGGTAACCAGTAGAAGGTTGCTTTATGGGCTGCTACTGCCAATCAGATTTGGTTATCGCAGAATTGGCTTATTTTTACTGATGATATCATCTCTCCCCATAGGATGGTGTGGAATGTCATATCCTTATCGTCTGAATTTGCACTCCATCGACATGCTTCTGGTAATAACAGCTCTAGCCACTGGGCCTTCCCTGCTGCTTCGGCAGCGAACTAGCATACGATTTTCATCTCTTGGGAGCCCCCCATCAGGGTATATCAAAATCAACTTCAATGGGAGTGTTCGGGAAAGACTAGCTGGTTCTGTTTTTGTTATCCGAGGGACTGATGAAGTTTTGATGGCAGCGGGAGGGCTTAGTCTCCTAAACTCCTCTGTCCCTCTGACTGAGCTTTACGCAGCCTGAGCTGGAGTTTCCTATGCTATTTGGATACTTCATGCTCATAGTCTCCTCATTGAAGGGGACTTTCTTACTGTCATCCGATGGCTCCGAAAGAAGTACTGCGATCAAGTCCCTGCCAACCCACTGCTCCATGACATCTAGACTTCCCTACGGGATGTCCACAGAGTTCAGATCCGTCATGTTTATCGCGAAGCCAATTCTGTTGTGGATTGGATGGCGGCCTCATTGGCTCATCATATTGGTTTTTGGACTTAGAATTAGAGACCCTGTCCTTTTGTCTTTAAACAAATTCTGTATTCTGATCTATCTGAGTTGACTCGCACTAGATTAGTGTGATCACCTGCCTATTCTATATATATATATATGAGCAAATATCATTAATGGTGCCAGTTATCTGAAAAGACCCTCCAACAAACAAGTTGACCAGAAAAAAAAAAAGCAAAAAAATCATCGCAAAGTTAGCCTGCCACTGCTTTCTCTCTCAGACATCTATGCATTAGCTCAAGATAATAACTCAGCACCATCATATGGGCCAATTTGTCATGCAATTTCAATAAAACTCAACCACATTTCTCAACAGGCAAGCGCCCCTCAGCTACTAAATAATAAGCAGAAGAAGAAGACGAAGAGCTCTCACGTTTAGCATCATATCATTTGTGTGCAATTATTTCCATGGCTTCTAAATGCATCATTTCCAACATTCATTTCTTAATCTTGCAGCTGATTCCAAAACAACTCGACAAGTATCTTGGCACGAGGATTTCAACAGATTCATAAGATTTGCTCATATGAATTATTCATTTGTTTGACTAGCCTATGGGTTGGAGAGAATTAGATTGCATCCCCCATAGCCCATACAATTTAAGAGGTGGATTTTGATGGGATACAAAGGAATAAACGAGAATTTTCTTCCTTTTAATCGAGATGAATAGTATTCTAGCTTGATGTTGGCCAATAAAAATTTGAGATGCTCTCTATTCTTAGATGTTTTTCCATGACACGAGCTGTAAAGGATTCAAATGTAAACGAATCAACTAATTTCTACCATATAAGGGACATTATGATACACAATATTATAATGTATCAAGAATTTGATAACATTATGCTGTTGAATCAATGCTATGAATGACATGAAGCATTAGGTCTTATAATCAAGGCATGACATGAATTGTCTTGGATTCTATTAATAGTAATAGAGGAGTAGCAATAGAAATATGCCATAGAACGACTAGATTCTAGCATGGGATATGCCAAGTTTACCTCAACTTAGGCGACATCTTGCACTAAAAATACAATTACCTTAATATTCATTTGAATTAGCATGTAAAGACTAAGTGAATGATGCAATTCATAAAGAATTGGCATGATTTATAAGAGATCAAATTGTCATCGAGTATTATGTTAGTACCACTATAATGATCTGTGATGAATAATATCAAATGCAGCCACTTTTCACATGCGTATAAGGATGTGTCCACACACTGATTGTCTTAGTTATAAATAGATCATTAGTTTAAACAATTGTACTCTTCAAACAATGAAGGTTAATATTCTAGCCTTCTAATTCCCGAGTGCTTTAAATTTCGTGTGAGCTGCTCTCCGGCGTTTTCAGCTGCTGTGCTTTAAGATTCGGGAACCGGCTTTCTCCCTCCCCGATCTCTGGCGATCTTCATCGCCTAGCTTTGTGCTTCTGGCTCGACCTCCATCTCCCCTCCCTCTGTCTCTCTATGGCCTCTGATGGGAGTATGGCGGATCGGATGTCCAGGAGTTGGGTTTCGGAGAATGGGTTTGCCTGGGTTTCCTCGTCCCCCTCTCCGGCGGAGGTGGCGAGCTTGGAGGCCATATTTTCGGAGGTCGTGCGGATTCCGGAGTCGGAGCTGCAAGAGGATATGGCGGGGTGGCAGCACTGTGCTGTTCTGGCCCGTTCGTTCATCAAGTGGGTGCCGATCGAAGCTTACATCCGGGAATTCAGACGCGTTGGGATTTCTGGAGCTATTGTCCCTGTCTCTTTGGCGTATCGCTGCTGCATCTTCCATTTTGAAGATCCGGCGGCATGTGAAATGGTCCTCAATCGGCCATGGGTTATCAACGGACAGATAATAGCGACTGAAGCCTGGCATCCGGAATTCTTCCCGACCAAGAATTCCATTTCATCGGCGCTGGTCTGGATGAGGTTGCCCAGCCTTCCTATGGAGTTCTGAAAGGTGGACACTCTCAGAACAATCTCGGAGACAGCAGGGTCCTTCCTCTGTGCGGACGCTGCGACTTTGGCCAAGAACAGGGGATGTTACGCCAGAGTGGCTGTCAGAGTCGATCTTTGCTGCCCTCTCCGGCCTGGGACCAGGGTCCAGGGGCTTCGGGGACCCTTCTGGCAGCAATTTGCCTTTGAGGCTTTTGAAGGATTCTGTCCGAACTGCGGTTCCTTGCATTTGGATGGTCCTTGCATGAAGGAGGCCATGGCAGAGAAAGACGATGCAGTCAGCAGCTTCATTTTTGGGCCGTCGATGGCAGCGGTTCGTCATCGAAGGACTCCTGTTGCTCCACCGGGTAAGCCAGTTTCTTCAATGGGCAAGCCTTCTTCAAATGTCTCTGTTCCCAGTTCATTCCCTCGTCCGGTTGCTACGGATTTGAGCCAGAAGGAGGGATGGAAGACTCCGTCGAAGCTGAGTCATCGCCACCCCTCTGGTTCTGTGAAGTCTGTTTCATTCCAGCAAGCTCTAGCTGGAGGGAACTCCGGTGATGTCTCTGTGGCTGAGCCAGGGCTCAAGGTGGCTGTTGGCTTGAAGGGGCAAGAAAAAGGGAAGAAAGTGCAGGTTTCGGAGGAAGGGGAGATGGATTCTTCCCCTCTGGTGGCTGTGCCAGTTTTCCAAGGCCGTGCCGGTTTTAAGAAGGCTGAGAAGGGAAAGTTGCAGGCTCAACTAATTGGTTCCTCTGAATCTGTTAAGCCACAATCTTTGGTTACTGATAATCCATTTGCATCTTTGGATTTGGGTTCCAATGATGTTGGCCATGAGGAGAATTTGTTATGGTCTCGAGCCCCCTCAAGCGGGCGAGACCAGCTGATTGCCTGCCTCCCAGGTCTATCCCCAAACTTGATAAGCAAAAAGGGAAAGGCAAGGGCAAAATGATCAATTGCAAAGTGGATTTCATTCCTTCTTCACATGGATTGCCCCTGCCCTCTTGTGGCCAGGTATCTAGTCGGGAGGAGGTGATGGTCATCTTAGAGAGTCCTGTAGACCATGTGAGTGAGTCACCTTCTGCAGTCAGTGCTTTTGGTCCAGGGGTCATCTGATATTGCTGCTGACCCAGTGGTCCTGCAAGATTGCTCAACTCAGAATGAGGTGGTCGGATCGGGGTCCGCAGGGCACCATTCGGATTGTTTGATGTTAGAGGACCAGGTGGCGGTCCCAACTACCTCCTACTTATAATATGAAGATCCTAATTTGGAATGTCAGAGGTTCTAATAAGCCCTCATTCCGTTCCTCTTTTGGTAGATTGATATAGCTTCATAATTTTGATATATATGTCCTATTAGAAACCAGGTTGTCGGGAGACAGTTTGGTGCGGTTTCGGAGGTAGATTGCCCGGTCCTGGTCTTCTTATGCGGTTGAGGCTGAGGGTCTGTCTGGAGGCATTTTGGCTATTTGGCGTGACTCTGCTGTCACGATTGATGCATTTCATCATTGTAAACAGCAGATTGGCCTGGTTGTTTCTGAAGGGACTTCTGCCCCCTAGTTGCTATCGGCTGTCTATGCCAGTACGGACTATCGAGAGAGGCAGACTCTTTGGGCTGAGCTGACTTCCCTTCTTGCTCAAGGGATTCCTTCTATCATTGCTGGTGACTTCAATTGTATTACTGAAGCCAGTGAGAAGAGAGGGGGTAGAAGAGTCACCAATTCTGCTGATATTACTGAATTTAGGTCATTTATCGGGTCTTCTGGGCTGATGGATCTGGGGTACTCAGGGCCCCAATTTACTTGGTGTAATAACCGGCAGGGGACAGCGCGGGTATGGAAGAGAATTGATAGAGCTTTAGCTACTGCTCATTGGCTCCATATGTACCCTGATGTCTCTGTTACTCACCTCTCCAAGATCGCATCGGATCATTGTCCTATTTTAATTTCCTTAGAGGCTGATTTACAGTAGAGGAAACAGTTCAAATTCGAACGATTCTGGACGGTCCATTCTGCTGCCCGGACTATCATATCTCATATTTGGCACCTTCCTATCAAGGGTCAAGCTGCCTATAGGTTATCTCGCCGTCTTATGTTGGTCAGACGTAGACTTTCTAGATGGAATAGACTAGAGGTTGGGGATCTGGTCAGGCAAGTTGAGCAGACTAAAGCTGTTATATGTGGCCTTCAGTCGAAGGAGGACCACGATGGTTTTCTGTTGGATTCTAATCTCTCCTTGTTGCGTGAGAACCTTTCTTGGCATCATTCCCTTCTTCGCCAGCAGGAGTTATACTGGAGGCAGAGATCCAGGGTTCAGTGGATCAAGGAAGGGGACCATAATACAAGATTCTTCCATCAGGCTACTCTGAAGCGGCGAGCAGCTAACAAGATTCGGAGGTTAGCTGATGCTGAGGGGAATTTTCAAGAGGATATTCATTCTATCCGGTCCCAGCTTCTCCATTTCTTCAAGTCTAGATGATCTGATTCTAGTGGTGATGGAGCTCCGGTTATACCAGTATCTGATTCCAGGAAGGTGTCCTCTTCGGATAACGCCAGACTTGTCAGGCCTATTTGTGTGGAGGAGGTTCGCCAGGCCGTTTGGGAGCTCGGTCCAGATAAGGCCCCGGGGCCGGATGGATTTCTGCCTTTTTTTTTCCGTTACTACTGGGATATTGTCGGGCAGGAGGTGGTTCAGGCTATACAATTTGTTTTCCAATCTAAGAACATTCCTGAGGATTGGAATAGAACCCTTATTACTCTTGCTCCCAAACGCTCGGATGCTTCTCTTCCTCAGCATTTTAGGCCTATCAGTCTATGTACTACCTTGTACAAGATTTGTGCCCATCTCTTAGCCAGTCGCCTCCGGGCAGTTATTCCCCATCTCATTTCAGAGGAATAAGGGGTGTTTATAAGAGGTCGGTCTATTTCGGACAATATTCTCATCACTCAGGAGTTTATGCATGATCTCCATAAAGCCCCTGCCAGAAGTTGCCTTATGGCTGTCAAGCTTGATATGGAGAGAGCTTATGACAGATTGAGTTGGACCTTCTTGTATCATTCCCTTCAGGAGTTCGGTTTTGATGAGACATTTTGTTGACCCCAGATTGATTTTGATGATTACAAAACAAATTAAGCAATTCTAAGATTGATACAGAAAAGTTCGGTAACCTTGCAAGTAAGTATCTTCATGCAAAATCGACTGGTAAGAAAGTACTTCATTTAATTTACTTTGAATATGATTATTAGCCTTGGAGTTAACTGGTTAGCTAGCTTGTTATTCTATTTAGCTAACTGGCACGACCTTCAGCTAGCTGGGAAATTTTCACAGTAATTGGACCGAATGATCTTGCATTTTAGCTAGCTGTTTAGCTAGCTGCAGTTTCTTCAGCTAACTAAAATGCTCGTCTCAGGTGCCTGGCCGAACGTCCTCCTTTTTAGCTAGCTGGTGAGTTAGTTTGTTAGCTAGCTGGAGCTCTTTCAGCTAACTAAGAAACTTGTCTCAGGTGCCTGGCCGAACATCCTTTTCTTTTAGTTAACTGGTGAGCTAGCTTGTTAGCTAGCTGAAATTCCTTCAGCTAACAAATTCGCTCGTCATAGTGCATTGGCCGAACACCCTCAAATTTTAGCTAGCTAGCTGGATGTCTTGTTAGCTAACTACAACTCCTTTTAGCTAGCTGGCGTTTGCTTAGTTAACTGTTTAGCTATCTATGGAGCTAGCTGAGAAACCTTTTAGCTAGCTGGCGTTTCATTCAGTTAACTATTCAGCTAACTAACTGTTTTATTTTTCTCCTGCAGCCGAGAGGGATTCAAATTCAGTTAGCTGGAGAGCTAACTATGGATGTATGAAACTTTTCCTCTGCCGTTGCTTTTTTACTGATAGTTAACTAAAGAGCTAACTGACCGTTGCTTAGTTAGCTACCTAGTTAACTAAGTATTCATCTTTTTACCCTGCTGGTCGTTGCTTTTTATTGTGATTTAGCTGAAGAGCTAACTAACGACCTTCTAGCTGACTGAAGAGATACATGTGGATGTCTTATTTGTTTTGGTCTCTCTGGTTAGCTAACTGATTAGCTAGCTGAGGTTCCTTGCTTAACTCTTGGACGATGACATTCATATCCTCAGCTATTTAGATTTATTTTTCAGTCAACCACTGCCTGAGCTCTTAAGAGTGTTCTTTCTCTCTTACTCTCTTTCTATTGCTATTTCAAGCTATATTTAACTTTTAGATTTTTGAATTTTTACAGTGCTTATCCTTCCTTAAATGGAGATCTGCATTCAATGCTTAAGGGAAACATGTTTAACGGTTATATTTTCTTTCCGTTATTATTTCCATTTATTTCTTATGTATCTAACAGATATTTTCTTGTTAGATGTTATAAATAGCTGGGATTAGAAGCACACCTTTGACGATTTTTGAAAAAGAAATTTTAAAGAGAGAAAAATCCAAGAAAAGAGCCTTCATTGAATATTTGTTGAGTGGTTGCTGTGCATTCAAGCTCATTCCTTGCTCAGAAAGGTCGTCCGAATCATTAAAGCTTTTCAAGCATTCAAGACTTCAGCTGCTTCAACCTAGTTCATTTATTGCTGAGTTTATTGCTTCAAAAAGTTGTAAAGTATATTCTGAATATTTGCTCTTTGTAGGAGCTTCTCCTTTACATACTCTGTTTATCTTGTAAAAGTGTTAGTGAACCCTGGTTTGTTATTGGCCTCCTTGTGCCATTTAAACAAGAGGACTAGCCTAGGTTTGGCTAGGGGTTTTTGGCTTCCTTGTGCCGTAAAACAAGAGGACTAGCCTGGTTTGGCTAGGGGTTTTTGGCTGCCTTGTGCCGTATAAACAAGAGGGCTAGCCTGGTTCAGCTAGAGGTTGTAATCGTTATGATACGATTAGTGGAATTCCTAAAGGTTTTGGAGAGTGGATGTAGGTGCTGAGTTTGGCACCGAACCACTATAAACTTCTGTGTGTTTGTGATTGCTTGCTTTTCTGCTGATATTTTTCTGTGTACTCCACTTCACCGCTGCAAATTAAATTAGGATTAAAAGCACATATATCTGCATAGCTATTAAATTATTTTTAAATAACCCAATTTACCCCCTCTTGGGTTACTACATCTAGGTGACAAGTGGTATCAGAGCAGCGTGCTCTTGATTTCTATAGCTTTGATTAGCTTGGAGCCAAAGATCAATAGTAATCTCAATGAATTCCATGTTGATTGAGGGACAATCAACTAATAGACCACCTTTGTTCAATGGAACAAACTACACATATTGGAAAGCACGAATGAAAATCTTCATTCAAGCACTAGATTATGATTTATGGGAAATCATAATTAATGGACCTCACACACCCACTATTATGATTGAAAATGTTAATATTGCAAAACCCGAATCTGAATGGGATGAGCAAGATAAGAAATTAGCTCAATTAAATGCTAAGGCTATGAATGTTCTTTATTGCTCGCTTGATGCAAATGAGTTTAATCGCATATCTACATGTATGTCTGCTAAGGAAATATGGGATAGACTTGAAGTCACCCATGAGGGTACAAATCAAGTCAAGGAATCTAAAATAAATATGCTTGTTCATAAGTATGAATTATTTAAGATGAACCCTGCTAAAAATATCACTGATATGTTTACTAGATTTACTGATATCATTAATGGTTTGAAAAGTTTGGGAAAATCTTATGCTAACAGTGATCTAGTTAGAAAAATTTTAAGATCTTTACCTAATCATGGGAAGCAAAAGTGACTGCTATACAAGAAGCAAAAGATCTCAACAACTTATCACTTGAAGAGTTGGTTGGTTCTTTGATGACTCACGAACTTCAGCAACGACAACATATTGATGAAGATGATTCAAAGAAGAGAAGGACCATGGCATTGAAAAGTGTAACTCAAGAAGATGAGAGTGAAGAAACCACAAGTGACAGTGAGAGAGATGATGATATGGCACTTATCTCAAGGAAATTTAAAAAGTTCATGAAGAAAAGAGATTTGAAAAAAGAAAGCATTTTGTCAAAGGAGATCATAGCAAAGATAAGGAAAGGAGTGAACCTCTAACATGCTATGAGTGTAAGAAGCCTGGACACATCAGACCAGATTGTCCACTATTAAAGAAGGCATCTAGAAGAATAAAGAAAAAGGCAATGTTGGCCACTTGGAGCGACAGTGAAACTACAAGTTCAGAAAATGAAGAGAAAAATGAAGTTTTCAATGTTTGTTTCATGGCTGATAATGATGAGGTAAGTCCTAACTTTTTAGATGACTTTACCTTTGATGAATTACAATGTGCATTTTATGAACTTATTGATAATTTTGCAAATTTAAGTTCAAAAAGCAAAGAATTGAAAAATGAAATAAAAATCTTACTCTTGAAAAAGAAAGAATTTCAAAGGATAATGAATCATTGTTAAAGGAAAACCAAGATTTGAAAAATGAAGTAGATAAATTAAAACCAATTGTTGATAGATTTAGTCTAAGTTTAGAAAAATTAGAAATGATTTTAAATAGTCAAAGAGCTATTTACAATAGAGCTGGTCTTGGATACAATATTTTGAAAGACAAAAATTTTTGAAAAATATTTATGAGCATGCTGATGATTCTACTAAAATTACATGTTTTAAATGTGGAAAAATTAGACACAAAGCTTATATTTGTCAAATAAAAGATAAAAAAATATGGATCCCAAAAGGAACCATTTTGACTAACCCTAAAGGACCCAAGAAAGCTTGGGTACCTAAGAACAAAAATTGAAATTGTGTATGCAGGTGTGTCTTGCAACCCGAGCAATTAAAAGACAATGGTACTTGGACAGCGGGTGCTCAAGACACATGACCGGTGATGAATCACAATTCATCACTTTGGAAGCAAAAGATGGAGGTGTTGTTACTTTCGGTGATAATGGCCAAGGAAAAATAATTGGCATTGGAAAAATAGGTATCACACCTCATGCTTATATTGATAATGTTTTGCTTGTGAAAGGACTGAAACACAATTTACTTAGCATTAGTCAATTATGTGACAAAGGATTTAATGTTGTATTTGAATCATCTTTATGCTTTGTTAGAAATCCTGCTAATGAAAACATAAGATTTGTTGGTCAAAGGCATGGTAATGTATACATTGTTAATTTAAATGATTTGCATGATCAAAATATTGATTGCCTAGTTGCTACTAATAATAAAACTGATAATAGTTGGTTATGGCATCGTAGGCTAGCTCATGCAAGCATGGATTTACTATCTAAATTAATTAAAAATGATTTAGTACATGGTTTGCCAAAACTTGTTTTTGAAAAAGATAAGATTTGCAATGCTTGTCAATTTGGAAAACAAACCCGAGTTTCTTTTAAATCAAAGAATTTTGTTTCAACCACTAGACCGTTGGAGCTCTTGCATATGATTTATTCGGTCCTACAAGAACCACTAGTCTAGGAGGTAAAAGATACGGTTTCATTATTATTGATGATTTCTCTCGCTTTACATGGGTTTTATTTCTAGCTAGTAAAGATAAAGCATTTCCATCTTTTCAAAAATTATTTAAAAGAATTACAAACGAAAAGAATTCTTCTGTTTTGTCAATACGAAGTGATCATGGAAAAGAATTTGAAAATAAATCTTTTGAAGAATTTTGTAATGAAAATGGAATTGAACATAATTTTTCTGCACCAAGAACACCACACAAAATGGAGTAGTTGAAAGAAAGAATAGAACATTAGAGGAAATGGCGCGTACCATGTTGTGTGAAAGCAATCTTCCTAAATATTTTTGGGCAGAAGCTATTAACACTGCATGTTATGTTTTAAATCGTGCATTAATCAGACCTGTTTTGAAAAAGACTCCATATGAACTTTGGAAAGGAAGAAAACCTAATATAAGTTACTTTCATGTTTTTGGATGTCGATGTTTTGTATTAAATAATGGAAAATCAAACCTTGATAAATTTGATGCTAAGTCTGATGAAGGAATTTTTCTCGGATATTCTTTACATAGTAGAGCTTTTAGAATATTCAACAAAAAGACTTTAATAGTTGAAGAATCAATTCATGTTATCTTTGATGAATCTAATGATCTTCCATCAAGGAAGGGAAAAGGTATAAATGATGCAGATGATATTGAAGATCAATTCAAGGACATCACATTAAAGGACAAGAATGATACACAAGAGGTAAGTGAAGAAGAGAACGCTGACCTACCTGAAGCCTCACAAGTAATGATGAATTAGAAAGAGGATGGAGGTATGTTCTTAGTCACCCTAAAGATCAAATTATTGGTGATCCTTCTCAAGGAGTGAGAACTAGATCATCATTTAGAGATGCTTGTAATAATTTAGCATTTGTATCTAAAATTGAACCTAAATGTTATGATGATGCTAAAAATGATGTTGATTGGATTAATGCCATGCATGAGGAACTTAACCAATTTGAAAGAAATAATGTTTGGACTCTTATTGAAAGACCTCATGATCATCAAATTATTGGAACTAAATGGGTTTATAGAAACAAATTAGATGAACATGGTAATATAATTAGAAATAAGGCAAGATTGGTAGCTAAAGGTTATAATCAAGAAGAGGGGATTTTGATGAAACTTATGCCCCTGTTGCTAGATTAGAAGCTATTAGATTACTTCTTGCTTATGCTTGTTATATGAATTTTAAATTATATCAAATGGATGTTAAAAGCGCTTTCTTGAATGGATATATTGCTGAACAAGTTTTTGTGGAACAACCACCCGGATTTGAAAATCATCTGTTTCCAAACCACGTTTTCTAAATTAAACAAAGCTTTGTATGGTTTGAAACAAGCGCCCCGGGCTTGGTATGAAAGATTAAGCAAATTCTTGATTAGTAATAATTTTATTCGAGGAACTGTGGATACAACTTTATTTATTAAAAGGCAAAATAAAGATATATTAGTTATTCAAATCTATGTCGATGATATATATTTGGTGCCACTAATGAATCTTTGTGCAAAGACTTTGCTAAGCTTATGCAGGGAGAGTTCGAGATGAGTATGATGGGTAAGCTGACCTACTTCCTCGGACTACAAATTAAACAAAGCAAAGATGGGATCTTCATAAGCCAATCCAAATATAAAAAGAAATGATCAAGAAGTTTGGCATGGAGACATCCAAGAGTATCGGTACCCCTATGAGCTCATCATGTAGACTTGAAACTTATAATTCTAAAAAATCTGTTGATTTAAAATTATATAGAGGTATGATTGGATCTTTATTATATTTAACTGCTAGTAGGCCAGATATTTTATTTAGTGTTTGCATGTGTGCAAGATATCAAGCCAATCCTAAAGAATCACACTTGCTTGCTGTTAAAAGAATATTTAAATATTTAAATGGAACAATAAATTTGGGTATATGGTATGATAAACAATCTAGCATTGATTTAATAGGATACACTGATTCTGACTTTGCTGGATGTAAATTAGATAGGAAATCAACCACTGGAACTTGCCAGTTTCTAGGTGTTAACTTAATTTCATGGTTTAGCAAAAAGCAAACTTCAGTAGCACTATCTACGGCCGAGGCCGAGTATGTTGCAGCTGGGAGTTGCTGTGCTCAAATCTTATGGATTAAGCAACAACTAGAAGATTATGGTATTAAACAAAAAGCCATACCTATAAAATGTGATAATACAAGTGCAATTAGTTTAACTAAAAATCTTATTCAACATTCCAGAACCAAACATATTGAAATTAGACATCATTTCATTAGAGATCATGTTAACAATGGAAATGTTGTTATTAAATTTTTAAATACTGAAAATCAAATTGCTGATATTTTTACTAAGCCACTTGATGAAATAAAATTTTATGAAATCAGAAGAGAATTAGGGATATTTGATCCAACCATTTAATGAATCATTTAATGTAGTGATATGAAATCTAAAAGTTATGACATCTTTAAATCACATCAATCAAAGGAATTTCATGCCAAATTGAATGCTTGTTGTAAGGCTTTATGTCTTTTCTATTGGCCCAGATGACAACCCAAGAGGGGGGGGGGGGGTGAATTGGGTTCTTTAAAAAAATTTAAACCTTTTGAAATATTTGTTTGCTTAGTATGAGTGAAAGTGAATGCAGATGCAAAAACAAAATACAATCAATAAGATAGAGATAGAGATAGAGATAGAGATAAAGGAGACATGGCAAACACAAGATTTTATAGTGGTTCGGTGTATCCAACACCTACGTCCACTCCCAAGATTCACTTGGGTCCACACTATAATCTTCCTTGATTACAGCTGAGTTGTTTTACAAGCTCACAACTCAAACTTGTTATTTTTCCGGGATCACAACGAACCCAGCCGGTTTTCCGGGCTCACCAGCACAAAAACCCTAACACAAGCTATACCAAGCTTGTACCGAGGTAAGACTACCTCCACTAGTTCAATCCCCCAGATTGAACTAGACACAAACAAAAGAAATATTGTTTTTCAAGTACACAGCTCCTCAATGAGCAAATAATCAAGTAAATGAACAAGGTTTAGAAAAGCCTGATTTGTAGTTGGTTGGCTTTTGAGCTTTTCTTCTTTTCTTCTTCTCCTTGCTAGATTGAATCAAGCCTCAGCTCCGATTCTTCACAGTTGAAGCAGTTGAGAAGGATTGAAAAGCAAGAAACTGATCCTCTTTCTCCAATTTGGGAAATCCACCAAAACTTTGATTTGAATGCCTTGGATTCCTCTTGAGCTTTTTGGAGTGGAGTGGATTTGAGCTAGAAGGTTTTTCTCTTGAGATTCAGGCTCTCTCTTTTTCGGATTTTTGAATTGGGATTTCTCTATTTCCGTTTTTCTTCTTTGTTTTTCCATTCTTGTTTTTGAATGATAGTCTTCCCTTTTTATAGATTTCTTTCAAACCATTTTTGGAAGAAAACTATCCGTTGGAGTGTACCTTGCAACAAAATATATCCGTTAGAAATAAAGTAAAATAGAAATATTACCGTTAGAGCTGATCTGGCAATTTGATTTTTCGTTCCAGGTGGGTTGGAGTCGACTCTAACTTTTCTGGAGTCGGCTCTAACTCGAAACACTTTAATCCGTTAATTCTGGAGTCGTCTCTGACTTTTCTGGGGTCGACAAGAAACTTTTCTGGAGTCGACTCTAACAGACCCGGAGTCGACTCTAAGTCGGGGCCAGAAAAATCAACGTTCTGTCTTTTCTGTTGGAGTCGGCTCTAACAGTCTCGGAGTCGACTCTAACTTCCGTGCCAGATACTGGAGTCGGCTCTGTGATTCTCGGAGTCGACTCTAATGTCTGCAATCTTACCTAGACATTAGATTCGATCCAGAACAAGATTTAACTCCTGATTTTGATCATTCAATCGACTTATAATCTGAAAAACTTAATCAAAATCATTAGAGCCTTCAATTGTTATACTCAAATAGTTTTGTTAATCATCAAAATCATCAATTGGGTCAACAATCTCCCCCTTTTTGATGATAACAAAAACTTTGAGTATATGCATTCAAAAAATTCATTCGAACTAAAGATTATAGTCATTTTAAAGCTTAAAACATTTTTAATGAAGGATTTGATGCCAATATTCAAAGTGAACTTTTAAAATTATGCATGAGTTCTATATAAGCCATCAATTATGAACATTTAAACTAAATGTACAGAAAATTGCAATTAAGCTTGTTGTTAAGCTCCCCCTGCATTGAATAGCTCCCCCTATATATAAAATTAAATTTTAATTGAACTGATTAAAATTTCAAGTCTCTTTCTTTTTGCATAAACAATCATTTCTCCCCCTTTCTTTCTTTCTTTTTGCATATTCAACCATCTCTCATTAAATTTCAAGTCTTTTTTTTTTTGCATATTCAACCATCTCTCCCCCTTTTTTGTTATCAGCAATAAGGAGAGTATTAGATAAAGAAAGTTATTAGAGAAAAATTGTTGGTTCAATAAGACATAGGGATTCAAGCAGTCAATCATAGACAGATTTGAAAATGTGTAATTGCATTACATAAGTAAGAAACATTACATAAGTTGATTCAAGTACATTCCAAAGTGAGATACATTAGATACTCAAAATTCCTAAATACAAACTATCAAGATAAAGTAAACCTGGAGAACCTAAGATACAAAAGAGTATCAAAATCAAAATCAAAGTCAGATATGTTTGAATACAATTTTCTTCAAGTGACCTATGATTTCCATTACATCATCTTTTTGAGATTTCTTAAAATTTTCAAGACAAGCTTCAATCTGTGAGACTGCAAGGTCAATGTCCTTCTTCAGTTGACCAGTTGCATGAACATAAGATCCCGAGCCATCAGCAATGCCTTCCATCCTTTCAAAGATTTTGTGAAGTTCAGCACCAAAGGATTCAACAGAATTGCTTATGGAAAAGGAAATCATGTCAAGTCTCGAGTTAAGTTCTTCTTTTAGCTGATTGAAGTCTTCTTTTAATTGATTAATCTCATGAGATCTCTGACTGTCATATTCAGCAAGCAAGGCTCTCAACTGACCAATCTGCTCATCAGAGAATCTCCCAGAAGCAGTAACAGACAGATGTGGAGGAGAGGGAACTGTGCTCGGTCCAGCTTCTGAAGGTCCAGCTGTAGATGGTCCCGCAATAAATGGATCAGGGACTGATGGTCCCGCAGTGGATGGTCCAGGGATATCTTCTACTCTGGCCTCTTCAGTTCTATCTCTCTCAGCTCTTTCTTCTCGTCCTCCTTTCATCCAGATACCATTTAACTTCTTGAAGCCCATCCGATGAATAGTAGAAATACTATAATAGTCAGTGTGCCTTAATTTCCTTAGGGGTTCATTATCCATAATTAGCACACCTTGGCTTCTAAAGATCAATGTCAGAACCATACCATATGGCAGTGTAGATCTTTTCTTTGTAGCAGCCTCTGCCATATAACCAATCATCATGCCAGCTAGGTTGACTGGCCTTCCAGTTATAATACAATCCATCAAAAGAATGTCTCGCTCCGAGACGTACTCAAATCTACCAATTTTGGGAATAAAATTCTTCCACATATGTTGTGTAGTAACCTGAGCTCCAGATTTAATTGATTAGCAAGAATTTCCTCAAACTCGGTTACATCCCTCCCTAACATTCTTGACAATGCACCACTTCTATCATCATGCTGATATTCCATAATACCAATTGTGGGCATTTCCAACAGATTTCCAAGGATTTCAGCAGTTATTACAACTCTAGTTCCTCTTACAATACTGACTAAACCGCCTTCTCCTCTACTCAAATCATTGTAAAATTCTCTCACTAGGGCAGGATAAGTGGGGATATCTAATGAACAAATCTTTTCCCACCCCATTTCTTTTAAACATCTTCCTATTGAGAAGCCCTCCGACTCAAAGAAATCAAAGTTTCAAGGATCTAAAACTATTCAAATTAATCATCAAACTCTAGATAAATGTTCCTTAGCAATTGGGGAAACAATGAATCAAGATCT
>UESW01001652.1:68053-100099 GCA_900491605.1 Calamus simplicifolius
ATTATTCTGTGCACCACACTTCACCGCTGTAAATCTAAATTAGGGTTAAAAGCATATTCATCTGCATAGCTATTAAATTTTTAAAAACCCAATTCACCCCCCTCTTGGGTTACTACATCTGGGCAACAATTTGAAGCAATGAAATTTTCTTTTTTTGAAATCTATCTTTGATGGCATTACTTTGCGTAGTATACCTTCCCTTCTAGCTTGTTGTCATAGAACCCTTGATAGGGTTGCGTTGACACTGGGGGACATTGTTTTGTCTGCTCGCCATGAGCAAATCTGCGACTTAGTTGCTATATAGGATCGGATTTTAGTGGGGGCGCTGAGGCTGGCCTCAGAGCTTCCCTTGGTGAATCCGAGATCCGCGCATGGGTGTGAGCCTCGTGGTATGCTTGCAGCGTTGAGCTGCCATCGGAACTCCAGAGCTGCCCGAGATCATTCCTGGCATGGAGTCGGCTGTCTCCCGTACCGTGAGACAAGGCCTTTGCACTGGGCTAGCCTCAGGCTTTCAGTGCCGACCGGGGTCGGGCTTTGGTGCCTAGCTGGCCTCGGGCTTTCAGTGCCGATCGGAGTCGGGCTTTGGTGCCAAGCTGGCCTCGGGCTTTCAGTGCCGACCATAGTTGGGCTTTCAGTGTTGACCGGAGTTGGGCTTTGGTGCCGAGCTGGCCTCGGGCTTTCAGTGCCGACCGGAGTCGGGCTTTCAGTGCCGACCGGAGTTGGGCTTTGGTGTCAAGCTGGCCTCAGGTTTTCAGGGCCGATCGAAGTCCGGCTTTGGTGCCGAGCTGGCCTCGAGCTTTCAGTGCCGATCGGGGTCGAGCTTTGGTGCCGAGTTGGCCTTGGGCTTTTAGTGCCGATCGGGATTTTGGTGCTGAGCTAGCCTCAGGCTTTCAGTGCCTACTAGAGTCGGGCTTTGGTGCCGAGTTGGCCTCGGGCTTTCAGTGTCGACCGAGGTCGGGCTTTGGTGCCGAGCTGGCCTTGGACTTTCAGTGCCGACTGGAGTGGGCTTTCAGTGCCAACCGAAGTTGGGCTTTGGTGCCGAGCTGACCTCGGGCTTTTAGTATCGACTGGAGTCGGGCTTTGGTGCCGAGCTGGCCTTGGACTTTTAGTGTCGAGCTAGCCTCAGGATTTTAGTGCCGACCAAAGTCGGGCTTTGGTGCCGAGCTGGCCTCGGGCTTTCAGTGTCGATCAGAGTCGGGCTTTGGAGCTGAGCTGGCCTCGGACTTTCAGTGCTGACCGGAGTCGGGCTTGGTGCCGAGTTTGCCTTGGCCTTTCAGTGCCGATCAGAGTCGTGCTTTGGTGCCGAGTTGGCCTCGGGCTTTCAGTGCCGACCGGAGTCGGGCTTTGGTACCGAGCTGGCCTTGGGCTTTCAGTGCCAATCGAAGTCAGGCTTTGGTGCTGAGCTAGCCTCAGGCTTTCAGTGCCGACCGGGATCGGGCTTTGGTGCTGAGCTGGCCTCGGGCTTTCAGTGCCGAGCTGGCCTTGGGCTTTCAGTGCCGACTGAAGTCGGGCTTTGGTGCCGAGCTGGAAAGACGGGTTACTCGAGCACATTTTTATTAGTAGAGAATATGGGATAGGTAAGTCCAAAAGAATATAAATACTTAACCCAACGTAAAGAAAATGTACATTACTGGTAATAACGACGGAGGTTGTCAGAATTCCAGGTCTGAGGGAGCAACTTCCCATCAGTCCTTCGATTCGGTATGCTCCATGGTGGAGGTCTTTAGTGACCCAATAGGGCCCTTCCCAATTTGGCAATAGCTTTCCTCCTTCTATCGGCTTCAAGACCTCTTCCTGTCTGAGGACTAGGTCCTCTGGCAAGAATGTTCTAGGACGGACATGACCATTGTAATACATGGCAGTTCGCTGTCGGTAGGTAGCCATCCGTAGTCACACTTGGCCATGTACCTCCTCCATAAGGTCAAGGTTGGCTCGCAGCTGGCTCAAGTTGTCCTCCTCGTCGTACAACTCCGTTTGGGGACTTGGAACGCTAATCTCCATAGGAATGATAGCCTCGGACTTGAAGACAAGGCTAAAGGGAGTCTCCCCGATGGGAGCCAGTGGCATCATGTGGTAGGCCCACAGCACGTTAGGGAGTTCCTTCACCCATCTCCCTTTGAAGTCGTCCAGCCACGCTCTGAGTCCTTGGAGGATGATGCGTTTGTCACCTTGGCCGCCCCATTGGTCTGGGGGTGACTGACAGAGGTGAACCGCTGATGGATGCCTAGCTTGGTGCAGAATCCTCTGAAGGGTGCGTTGTCGAACTGCCAACCATTGTTGGTAATGAGGGTATGCGGCAATCTGAACCGATAGATTATAGACTTCAAAAAAGGATCTCACCTTGCTCTCGATGATCTTAGCCAATGCCTTGGCCTCGATCCATTTGATGAAGTGGTCGACGATGATCATCAGAAACTTTCGCTGGTCAAAGACTGGGGGAAATGGTCCCAGGATGTCCATCCCCCACTGAGCAAAAGGCCAGAGGGCCATCAGGAGGCTCAGCTGAGAGGTCGGCTGTCGCTGGATATTGGCATATCATTGGCAGCTGTCACACCTCTGAACTAGCTCGATGGCATCCTCCCTCATCGTTAGCCAGTAATATCCTTGGCGCATGGCTTTGTATGCCAGCACTCTGCCCCCCAGATGACTCCCACAAATGCCCTTATGGATTTCTCGTAGGATGTAATCGGCTTCCGTGGGGCCAACGCACTTGAGAACCGGGTATGAGAAGGATCTTCAGTAGAGTCTCCTATCTATTATCAAAAAATTAGGAGCTCATCACTTGAGCAGCTTAGCTTCAGCAAGGTCTTTGGGAAGGGCACCATTGGTAAGGTACCGGACGTAAGCGACCATCTAAGAGGGCTCCTGCGTGACCGGTAGGGCCTCCTCTGCTGCTTCGATGCTCGGAACCTTCAGATGTTCCACGTACGTTCTTCCCAAGGCCCCATCGGACGAAGTAGCTAAATGGGATAGTGCATCGGCTCTGGCCTTCTCTCCCCTAGGAATGTAAGTGACATGGAAATAAGCAAAAAGGGAGGCCTGGGATTGGACCTTACTTAGATAACAGGATATGGTGGGATCTCGGGCCTCATACTCTCCCGCAACTTACCTCGAGACAAGCTGAGAGTCAGTGAAAGCCCTGAGACGTCTTGCCCCAAGCTCCTCGGCCAGCTTCATCCCCACTAGCAAGGCTTCATAATCCGCTTGATTGTTGGTGGTGAAAAAAAGGAAATGAAGAGCTACTCTATCACCTCCCCCTCGGAGCTCGCAAGGATGAGCCCGGCTCCGCTCCCTTGGGAGTTAGATGCGCCATCTACATGAAGGATCCAGTCCTCCTCTCCTACCTCCGCTGCCATGGGGGATTATGAGTGTGGTCCTTTCGATTGCTCCTTGGCCCAGGTACACTCAACTAGGAAGTCGACCAACACTTGGGACTTCATTGCAAACCTCGTGGATAGGTCAAACTCCCCAGCTTGATGGCCCACTTTGCCAGTCGGTCGGAGGTGTCAGGACGGGATAAGATCATCCGGAGGGGTTGGTCCATGAGCACCACAATTGGATGGGCTTAAAAATAAGGCATGAAACGCTGAGCGAAGACGATCAGGGCAAAGATGATCTTTTTGGTTCTGAAGTACCTGGTCTCCACATCATGAAGCACCTTGCTGGTGTAGTAAACAGGTTTCTGTGTCCCGTCGGCATCCATACGGACTAGCACAGAGCTAATGGCCTTGGGGGAGGCCGTAAGGTAGAGAAAGAGCTCCTCCCCACCCTCGGCTTGGACAGCAGCGGTGGAGTGGATAAAAATTCTTTAGCTCCTCGAAGGCTTTTTGACACTCTTTTGTCCACTCGAAGCCGTTGACCTTGTGCAGCGCTTGAAGAAAGGCAGGTACCTCTCTGCTGATTTGAACAAGAAACGACTCAAGGCTGCTACCTTCCCAGTCAGGCGTTGCACCTCCTTCTTGCTAGCCGGAGGCCTCATGTCAAGGATGGCCCGGATCTTATCGGGGTTTGCCTCGATCCCCCGCTGCATCACCATGAAGCCTAGGAACTTGCCTGCTGTAACTCTGAAAGCGCATTTGCAGGATTCAACCTCATCTAGTACCGATGGAGATTCTTAAAGGTCTCCACAAGATCGGCAACATGGTCAACGGTACTCATGGCTAGCATGTCATCCACATACACCTCCATGTTACGCTCGATCTGGTCCTCAAAGACCTTGGTCATCAGCCTTTGGTAGGTGGCCCCAGCATTCTTTAATCCGAAGAGCATCACCTTGTAGTAGTATATGCCCTTATCGGTCACAAATGAAGTAGCCTCTTCGTCTGCCTGGTCCATCTTGATTTGGTTATATCCGGAGAAGGCATTCATGAAACTGAGGGTCTCGTGGCCGACATGGCATCCACCAGCTGATAGATCCGGGGCAAAGGGAAGCTGTCCTTGGGGCACGCATTATTGAGATAAGTGAAGTCGACGCACATCCTCCAGCTCTTGCTAGCCTTGCAACCATCACAACGTTGGCCAACCAGTCGGGGTAGTGGACCTCTCGGATGTGGCCAGCGGCCACCAGCTTACGAACTTCTTCGTCGATGGCCTTCTGTCGGTCGGGGGTGAAGCTCCTCTTCTTCTGCCGGATGGGCCGTCACCCTGATTTGATGTTGAGCTGATGGGTAATTACTTCCCCGGATATACCGGCATATTAAACGTCGATCATGCAAAGACGTCGAAGTTGGTTCGCAGGAAAGAGAGCAGCTAATCACGCACGTCTTCTGAGAGTAGGGCTTCGATCTGGACCGTCCTCGTCGAGTCTTCCCCCAACGGTAAGGTCAGCAGGTGCTCGATCAGCTCCCCTCTCCTCTCCAAGTCTCAAGGGTCGAGCGATTCTGGTGCTGTGCAGCTGTAACCCCCTGCAAGCTGGGGGCCATATGATAACAAAGTGGTAACAGTTTTGCTTTCCCCGCATCTCCCCGACTCCTTCGCTGGTGGAAAACCTCACGAGCAGCCTCTTGATGGAGATGACAGCGTCCAGAAGGTTTAGACTAGGTCTCCCGAGGATGGCGTTGTAGGCTAAGGAAATCTGGACAACCAAAAAATTTATGAAAACCGTGCTTTGACATGATGGCATCCTGGCAGTGACATGGAGGGTGATCTCGCCTCGACCCTTATAGAATCTGGTGAAGCCCATTAGGGGTGTGGTGATAGGCCAAAGGGAGCCAGGGGATAAATCCATTCGAACAAAGGCATCGTAACTCAAAACATCAACTGAGCTCCCACTATCGACCAAGATTCTTTTTACAGATGTTTTGCGATTGTCATGGATACAACGACACTATCATTATTCTTGTTAATCACCCCTCTATGTCCCTTTTAGAAAAGGAATTATAGAATCTAGCCCCTCATCCCCCCGTGGCCTTTTGGAGGCATGCCTGTCCTTCAGAAAATCATGGCCATAGTCTTTTCGGTCAGGACATTGTCGATGCTGACTTTAGGTGGCAAAGGTGCCGACGGGCCGGGTGCACTCAGGTTCCCTCTGGACGAACTTCCCTAGGTGGCCACGCTAGATGAGGTCCTCAATCACTTCTTCAGCTGGCGATAGTCTTCGATGTCATGGCCATGGTCCCGATGGAAGCGGCAGTAGAGATTTTTGTTGCGGGAATCCCTGACATCATTGGAGGAGGGCGCTGGAGGTAAGACTCACCCTCGATCTCCATCAGGATGTGGGATATCAGGGTGAGCAGTGGAGTGTAGGGTCCCTCCCTAGGAGCGGGTGCTCGCGATCGGTTGTCCAGTCAGCGGGGTGGCTTAGGCCTCCTGGAACGAGCCTCAGCTGGCTCTGGATGGGCTTGCTTCTTGCTAGAACTCCCATTCGCCTCGCGCTGAAAGGAGTCAGCTTCATCGGTACAGATATACTTCTGCGCCCGACTCAACAGCTTAGTGTAAGAACCGGGCGGCTTCTTGTTGAGGGAGTAGGCAAAGCGGAAGGGACGAGCCTCCGCTTCAAGGCCAAAGTGGCTATAGAGTCCTCGAGGTTGTAGACCTCGAGGGCGGCTTCCTTGAACTGGGTGATGAAGTCTCTCAGCGACTCGGCCCTTCTGCTGGATGGAGAACAGGCTATCCGCCACTCGAAGAATCTTCCGGCATGCATCAAAGTGAACCAGGAAGGCCCTCCCAGTTGTCGAAAGAGTTGATACTGCGCGGCAGCAAGCAGGAGTACTAAGCTCGAGCAGCCTTCCTCAAGGTGGCAGGGAAGGCGATGCAAAGTAGCGAGTCAGTTGCTCCCTGGACCTACATCAGGATCTTGTAGCTCTCCAGATGGTCCAGGGGATTGGTGGTGCTGTCATACGGTCCAGCTGAGGGAGGCAAAATCGGGTTGAAATTGGCTCCTTCATGATACGACGGGACAGCGGTGGATGACTGTCGTAATCCGCCTTCGGCGGGTTGATGATCCTGCGGCTGAGCTCCTTCAACCACTGGTTGTATTCATCTAGCCGGCGCTCGGCCCGACGAGGTATCCGGCCATCAAAGGACCCCTCCTTTAAAAATTCCGAGGATGGAGAGGGGTGGCGATGATGCAGACGGGTGCGCTCAGCCTCCTTCCCGTGCCGCCGCTTAGGGGAAGCGCTGGCATGGCGAGAAGGGGACCGGGGCCTCTTAGAAACTTTTTGGCGATGACGTATGGGCAAAGCGCGGTGATGGCGGACCTCATGAAGGGGAGACCTCACTCGGGAAGAATGCTGGCTGGATGGACCACCCCCGGGATTGATGAGGGTGGGTCCGACTGTTGTTGCGCGACTGCCGACTACTGCTGCAAAACCTGGACCGCCGTCACTAGGGACTAGACTTGTATGGCGAGGGCGTGATCCGATCATCTTGTTGTGGTGACAATGGCGAGGGCGGAGCGAAAGTCCTGGCTTGGGGAGCAAGGGGGCTAACCTTCGATGGCTCAGCTCCCTGGCGATGCCCTTTGGCGAGGCTGATGGAGAACTCCTACGCACGTGACATCACCATCTTCTTGACTGCTCGGGGAAGAAAGATCTGTAGCTGACTGGTTCGAAGCTTTTTTCTCTTCCTTCCCTACTTGGTGCGCCAATCTGTTGCCGCCAAGTCACGTTCCTCCAATGCTGGGAGACGAAGATCCTCCTTCTCGAAGATGCTCCTGCAAGAAAGTCTCCAGAGATCGATTGCACCGGTGGGGACCCTCCGACGCTCAAGCAAGCGACTCGGGAACAGTGAAGAAAAGAGCTGGTAGAAAAAGCTAGAGAGCTTGAGTTCCAATCCCTTCCTTGTTGTGAGTGTAGGTTTTTATACCTGTTCAAAGATCCCCTTTTCCGCTTTCAGAGGGTGGCTAATCCCGATGTATCATTGTCCGGTAGCGGACAGGTGGCCAGGCTGACATAGACGGGTCACAACTGACACTGGGCATGTCAAAGGTGTCTTGCCCTACCAGCCACCTGACAGGCGCGGTGCCATAGATGGCAGGTGAGCCTAGTTGTGTTAGGCGTGCACCGTTATGGGTAGTGGCCATGTGCAGTTGCAGACGGTTAGTAGGCCTCGTGGCAGCTACAGACGGTTGGTGGGCCACATAGTAATGTCAGGCGGCTCGAGGTAGAGGGGGCTTAAGGTCCGAGGCTAAGGGGACTTGAGGCCTAAGGCCAAGGGGACCCGCAGCTGGAGGCCGAAGGGACAAAGTTCGAGACCAAGGGTACCCACAGCTGGAGGCCAAAGGGACGAAGTTCGAGACCAAGGGGACCCACAGCTGGAGGCCGAAGGGGCTCGAGGTCCGAGGCCGCGGGGACATAAGGTCCGAGGCCAAGGGGACTCCAAGTCCGAGGCCGAGGGGCTCTGGGTCCGTGGCCAAGGGGACATAAGGTCCGAGGCTGAGGGGACTCCAGATCCGAGGCCGAGGGGACCCGCAGCTAGAGGTCGAAGGGGCTCGAGGTCCGAGGCCGAGGGGACATAAGGTCCGAGGCCGAGGCTTAAGGGGACTCTAGGTCTGAGGCCAAGGGGACATAAGGTCCAAGGCCGAGGGGACTCCAGGTCCGAGGCCAAGGGGACCTGCAGCTAGAGGCCGAACGGGCTCGAGGTTTGAGGCTGAGGGGACATAAGGTCCAAGGCCGAGGCCGAGGGGGCCTCGGAGGCCGAGGCGGGGGTTTCGGGGTTCCGTCAGTTGCTTCCTCCGTCAACTCTAACGCGACCTAATCAGCCACATCAACATTCAATAAAAAAGATGGCATACTGTTGAACATTCAATGGCAAATTTTTGAATATCTGGGATGTGATGGTTCGATAGAGCCTCTCGTGATTTTTTTTTGGTACAAGCGGGCGATCACACTGATCTCGTGCGAATCAGCCCTGATAGGTCCGAATACAAAATTTGTAGCAGTAAAGAAGGACAGGGGTCGCCCGGCTTCATATTTACGATTCAGCATGCTGAGCCACTGAAGTAGCCACCCAGTTCACCGCCGAATTGGCTTCACGATAATATGGCGGATCTGGGCGCAGTCACTCTCCCGCAGGATAGTCCAAATATCCGTAAGAATCGAATTCATAGGGCCAGAAGGGCACTTCTCCTTCTGCAGCCAAGAGATGACTGACATGGAATCACCTTCAATCAAAAGCCTCTTAGCATGAAGAATTTGAGCAGCATAAGAAATACTCGCCCAAGCCGCATAAAGCTCGGACATAGGGACGGAGGAGTCAAGAGTACCAAAACCTTCAGCAGCCAGCAGGTCACCGTGATGATTTCGAATAACAAAAGCAGAACCAACAACTTTACCACGGACACTCCCATCAAAGTTGATTTTGATGAACCCTAGAGGAGGGGCTCCCAGGAGATGAAAACCGTATATCGGTTCGCTGCCGAAGCAGCAGGGGATCCCCAGAGGCCAGAAACATCAGAACCAACATGGGCACAGTCCGCCACCATAGATCTAATCTTCCTCACAATCCTGAGAGCAGAAATGGAATCATCTGTGAAAATAAGCTGGTTCCTCGACAGCCAAATGTGGTAAGCCGTAGCAGCCCAAAGACCACTCTTCTGCTGAGGATCCCTCCGGAGATCAAGTAGGAAAGAAGAGCGAGGGGAGCCCAAATCAACCAACCTAATGGAATAACCCACCATATTCCATATCCGTTTAGCTCTAGGGCAGATGAAAATAGCATGCTTGGTAGACTCCTCCTCTAGCCTACACAAGAGACAAATCAGCTGGATAGCCATACCCATCCGAGAAAGGAGGACACAGGTTGGAAGACAATCCCACAGAAGCTTCCAAATAAATAGCTGAATCCTGAGAAGAGTGGGAAGCTTCCAAATCCACCCCGCATCCTCCGATCGCTGGGGCACAGGCCTGAAAATCTTCATCAAATCCCTGGTAGGAGCCCTGGAGAGACAGGACCTCTGCCAGACCCTAAAATCAAATAAACGGCCAGGAGAAAGAGGCATGTAGAGAATCTGCCTAGAAAGCTCCACACCAAAGAATCGGGTAACCGAGGGGATATGCCAAGCAGGGGGATCTGATGAAATCAAATCCTTGACCCTTAAGCTGTATGGGACATCAATACTCATAAACGAGGGCCACCGAGAGAGAGGAAGCTTAGAAATCCAGGTGTCCTGACTAACGTCGATCGATGATCCATCTCCAATCATCCAAGAGATATTACTTAGAATAGCTTGGCCAAACTGACAACTTCCCTCCAAAAAGAGGAACATCCTCGAGGCGGACAGATGTGCAAGGCAGACGTCCAATCACCATACCTAGCACGCATCAGAGAGCTCCAAAGACAATGGCTCCAGTAGGAATCTCGATGCATGTCTGGCAAGAAGGGCCTCCCTTCTAACACTAAGAGACTGAATCCCAAGACCACCTTCTTGGATAGGCATACAGACCGTATCCCAGGATAAAAGATGAATACCGTGACCTTCTTGCATAGAAGCCCATAGAAAATCTCTGAAACATCTCTCAATCCTCCTGAAGCAAGTAACCGGAATAGCAGCATTCGCCATAAGATACAGGGGAAGAGAGGAAAGAACCGAGCGAATAATAATGATCCTGGCCATCATCGATAGGCCAGTGACCTGCCATCCCTCAATCCGTTGATGAACCCTCCTTTCCAGCTCATAATAGTCAGAGCACCGGGGACGTCTCCCCGTTATAGGGATCCCCAAATATATAAATCTGTCAGTCTGAGTAGTGATACCCGACAATTGATAATGGCTTCTCTGGTGATCCTAGAGGTCTTCAGGCTAAAACATATAGAAGACTTAAGAAAATTAACCTTCTGACCCGAAGCCTGAAAATAGCGCTGAATAATAGAATAGAATGAAGCCGCATTATCAATAGAAGCCTGACCAAGGAGAATACAATCATCAGCAAAAAGAAGATGAGAGATCAGAGGGCCCTCCAGACCAGCCCTAAGTGGAGCAATCCGTCGATCTAGCTGAGCCTGGTAGAAAGCACGTGAAAGATCATCCACAGCCAAAATAAATAGCAAAAAGGATAAAGGGCATCCCTGACGTAGCCCAACAGCGGAGCGAAAGAACTCAGAGCCTCTTGTGATTCAAAAGAAAGAACACAATTTTGACCCCAAAATAATTGCTGTTTTTCTCCTACACCAGTGAATGTTATCAAAATATGGAGACCTTGACAAGTTGCATATCTCAATGGCAAACACTAGGCAATTTCAGAAACTAAACAATCAACATTTGTAGCCAGCTCTAAAAGTAAATGAACTTGTGACTCAAGCGTGGAGCTCTCTACAACGAGATATCCTGTGCAAACCGAATGGGTTCACCACTTTGCAATTTAAACTTTGCAAAATAAAACAGTAGAGCCTGGTTTACATATGTTATGAAAGCTTAATTGAACCAGAATCATCCAAAGGCTGATCATCCTCCTCAAACACCTTCCTCCACCATTTGGAGAATAGAGATTCATTGGACACAAATTCAAATCTTTTAACACCTAAACTCTATTGTCTCCTATCTCTACATGACATGCCCAATCAGCCAATTGAAACCGCTCCACCTTGTCAATATATATCCTTTGATAGGAAGGCTCTCCAATTTGTCCAATCCCAACCAAGAGATAAGATAGGGAAATATCCACTCCATTGCCTCCAGTTCATTGCTGGATGTGAGATGACACCATAGAGATGAAGACATTTTTCCCTATCTGATCAGCTTTTTCTCAAACTATAGATTAGAATGCTTAATTAGTTCTTTTAATTTCGGAGGCATCAAAAAGAATATCCAAAAATGTGATGGATAGGGAGCACAGCTTGTAGATTTGGATGCCTGCACATTCCTCATCTTGCCAGGTTAAAGAACCGGGTCAAGGAAGCCAACTCTATCAAAGTCAGGGAATTGCTATCTACTCCAGATAGCAGAGAATAGATTTTTGGAAAAAAGGTAATCAAAGATTATTTGACTTTGATGGAATACCATGGAATAACCAGCATAGGCAAGGGGTAAAGATGATGAATTTAAACCTAGTCTAGCTTCTAAAGTGTGTTTGTAACGTTCCAAGCCCATCTGCTAGTCCCTAAAAACTCGAGTGAAAGTTAATGGGTACCAAGTGGACTTAAGTTATAATTACATAACACTTTCTCTTTCATCCAATATGAAACCAAATTTGGGGCATCATAATCTTTCCTCCTTGTAATGCGATGTTCTTATTGCATGCCACAAGTTAGCAAGAATCTAACTCTGAGCCGGTTCATTGGTGCTGCAAGGATAGCTCTATTCCATGGTGGGACTCCATCACCATCCCATGGGTAGCCTTTTTCTCATGTCCACTCAATTTCGAATACTCAAATCGGCTCTAATATCATTTATAACATGACAAGCCCATCAGCTAGCTCAATTAACTTAATTGGCAGTCCAAAACTACGTGGCCCAAAGACTCGAATGAAAGTTACTGAATAGCAAATGGGCTTGCGTTATAAGCACATAACATTTTCTTTCCTATCAAATGTAAAACTAAATTTGGGGTATGGTAGTGGTCTCACAACAATAACCAAAAATTTGCTTCAAATGGTGTCCTACTCCTATCAAAACTCTTCCTTCCATGGTGCAATAGACATGAAAAATGACATTTAAGCAGAATGCCATGACAGCTAAAAGGACAAGTTAGTTGATGTGTGAAATCTATGTGAAAATCCAAAGCAACTTTTTTGATATTAGGTGATCACTCCCATCAAGGCACGCTGGTGGAATGGATATGGAAATAGTGTATCTGAAATTTTTAGCAGGCTCATCCTGAAACAATATTAATCTTGTCAACAAGTCTTCTAGGAAGCCATCTGCACTTCTTCTAGGAAGCCATCTGCACTTCCCACTGTAACATAAATCATCTTATTGTCGATCAAATCTGCAAGCAATGAAAGGCATTTCCACTTACAAATCAAATAAGAGTGCTAGTCCTTGTCAGTGATGCAAACAATAGCTATATTATTAATCAACTCTCTAAGCAATGTGGGAAATTTCCAGAAGTAGTGCATGGTTCTTTTTGAAAAGCAAATGAAAGATACAAACTATTCTTTAGTTCAGAACCCATGAAGGGAGGAAAAAGCAACCTATATTCACATGGGCTGCTTCTCAAAATTTAACCTTTTGACCAAGTGGATGCAGAGAGTTGCTGTAACGTGGTTGCACAAAGAAAGCAGTGAAAAGTATTTATTCTTTGCTTGGACCAAGCAATCCGGTCATGGACAAATCAAAAATCACCGACTGGCTTGACGGATGCATTAAGATCAGATGGAGGAGTTTTGAGGTTCAACTTTATAATATAATTGTTAGAGTTTGTTTTGAATTTAACATGCATAATATGGACCTGTTTTCTACTATGTGAAGAACACAAATCCTAAGCTATGTAGGATACTGCAGATCTCTTATTTATAATAAGCATATATAACTTTAATCTTAGAATGAGTTCAAAGAGATAAAGTGTTAAGAAGAGATGCTCTAATCTTATTAAGTCTACGTAGATTCTAAAGTTTCATTAAGAAAAAGTCTAAAAAAGAGGACAACTTTTATAATCTCATGCTTTCTTTGCATGCAGTAGAATTTCTACCAATTCTGATTATGTGATCGTAAGCCAATCAATTAGACAACATTAAATTCTTTTGTGTGTTTTTTTCTTCTCTTATTTATTTTCTTTTTTTTTAATTAACCTTTTTTCTCCTCTGCATGCAATAATAACCTAGGATATCAAATTTATGTAAGAAGAAGTATCAAAGGAGCTTTGAGGCATGGGCCAAACACTGTGGGATGTGTGGCTTTGGTAAAACATTATGAGCTAATGTATCAAACTTCCTAAATGGGTATGATGGGACCACTGAAATGAAAGTTTAAAAGTATACGATGTGGCATATAAAACCCATGATACCTATCAATGAAAAATTGATTTTTTTAATATTTTAGCGTTGCATGTCATTGTCAAATGCAACAGCATACCGCATGCAAAGATCTACTTGTGTGGCAAAAATTATATTATATTTACATGAACACAATTGCGCCACCTATCGCTATCAAAGTTGCTATTTAAATGGCAATTAATGTAAAAAAAAAATCAGTACAAAAATAAAAGAGGCCAGAATAACTTCCAAAATCAAAATTCACTCCACTGATTACTATTTATATCATATAAAATGCCAATGGAAAAAATATCATGTATTTTTCATATTTTTTTCTTGATGAATCGTATGGATATAAAATGAGTAATTTTAATGGTACTGTGACACTGTTTTTTTTGGTTAGATCCATAGTATAAAAGCATTTATATTAGTTGAAATTTAGTATGTATACATTTTAAAATATTTAGATTATGATCAATTATTTGAATTTGTAAATTACATAGCCAATGATGCATTTTTGCTTATTAGTTTTATGCATGGAAATTAAATGGACTTTCAAATTATATAATTAATTTTTATATGAAAAATCTATCATGACTAGTTGTCATTAGAAAGTATTTGAGATCAAATACTCTCACATATATTAAAATAAAAATAGATATATCAAATTTTGAGAAGGAAGGGAAGTTGGGACTACGGTCGGCAACAATTAAAGGAAAGAAAAGGAAAGAAGTAAAATAAAAAGAGGAAGAAACAAGGCTCCTCCACTTTCGGCAGGAATGATGTAAAATGAGATGACTAAATTATTATTATTATTTTCTTTTAAAAATTCAGGAGTGAGATCCTATCTATAGAGACTAAGTTACAATCATAAACGACAAAATGGTTCTGTATTCATTGTATCAAAATCATATAATCTCCAAACACAAGAAAGAGAATAACTTAACCTTGGTTTGAACTTATGAATCCATCCATTATATGGAAGAAGCTAAGGTCTCTTCAATATCTCAACTAACACCCTTTAGTTGCTTGGAAAGTCCTTCAAGCACGAGGCCACCACAAGCTTTGGGTTTGACGGGTCAACATGTAGTGTGAAACGAAGAAAGTAAACAAAAACCAAGGGGAGAGGGAGGGACGGGGGAGAGAGAGAACTACATCTAGAAGACAACCAAGAAGAACTACAAACCAATTAAATTCAAGGTTACACCATTTTTCTATTAGGTGTGAAACTTCTAATTAAATTGCTTCTTTACTAATGTCAAAGCGCTCCTGGAAAATGGACACAAAAGAATACTGAGATATTAGAATATTGGGTGAGGCTTCAAAGATTTGGTTAGGTTTGAGAGGATGTCTGAAAGGGTCATGTTCGGCATGGAGGTCTTCTTGTGAGAAGTCAAGCCTTGCATGCATTTAGGCTCGTTTTCTTCGTTGCTATTTGAAATGTGGGGATGGGTGATAAATTGTCTATAGGTAATGAATGCAAGCAATGTTTTTTTGGTCTCTCTCTCATTACTAAATCTTCAGAGACAAAGATGTCACTTCAACGCTTGGTTTTGACTTGTTTTTTTTGTTTTAAAAAAGATTTATAATTTTCTTCTTTTTATGATTGATGAAAGAGGAAGGATAGTGAATGGGAGAAAAAGTTTGATATGAAATATAGATTATAAAAAGTTTGAGAAAATAATAACTACAGAAGATTATTGATATGTGTTTTTGTTTGGTGTTTTCAACAACTAATTTAATACTAATATAAAAATTTCTTCCTTGTGATTGATATGCTAGAACATGGATGATCATAGAGTCCACATGTAGAATAACAGCACACTGGCATATAATTATCTACAAATTATTATACTTGCATGTGCACTCAAAACTAGGCCAAGTATTTGTGGATGCTTTTATTATTTCTTTAGATTAATTTCTTAATTAGGAACCAAGATTCTTTTCTTATCACAAGATGTGTAATATTAACCTCATTTAAGCAGTGCAGTGGTTGGCAATGTGAGGTTAATCCCTCCCGCTGCTAGGCTTTGCCCCACTGTCTTAATAGGGTAGGAATCTTGGCAAAGTCTAGCATCCTATGCCGCTATATTAACATCCTTAGCCGTCAAACAAGTAAATTTCAAAACAAAGGCGTCATCTCTGAAAAAAGAACGCATGCAGCTGCGTGGCATGAATGAAAATTTTGTGATAAGAATGGACCACTTTGGATTGAGGGTTCTCAAGTTTCTCCTATAAATAACCCTCCATCCTTGCATCCAAAGCAAGAAGAAACGGGAGGCCAAAAAAAAGAAAAGAACAAAAACATCATGTTCCGTCTAGAAAAGTTCTTCATCTTGGCCTTCTTTGCTCTTCTGACAGCAGTTCATGGTGAACTAAAAATTGGGTTCTACAATACGAGCTGCCCATCTGCGGAGTCTCTGGTGCAGCAGACCGTTGCTGCTGCCTTTGCCAACAACTCGGGCATTGCCGCTGGTCTCATTCGCATGCATTTCCATGACTGCTTTGTGAGGGTAAGTGCTTCTCTCTCTCTCTCTCTCTCTCTCTCTCTATCTATCTATCTATCTATATATCTATCTATCTGTATAGTTAAGGCCATCTCTAGTATTGCTAATTACTATTGTGGTTAGTAAATCTTCACTAACTCCTACTTTCTTCTTAATTTGACTGGCCTGCAAGCGTATCCTTCGCTTTGTTGGCATGCACCTTGACCCCCTTAGTCTTAACAAAGCTCAGCCCTTGTTTGGTGGGACTTCGTTGTGTGATCATGGTGTAGTATGGGTGCATATATGTTCTTTAATACGAGAAGATAAGTTAAATATTGACTAGCGGATGATAGGACTTCCACTCTTAAATTTGTTCATATGACATATAGGACAAGCATTTATTATAAGACACTAAATATAGGTATGGATTTTGAAAGAGGATGCCTACTTTGTGGACCGTTCTTCCTTGTGGTTGAAAGTTAGGACAAATCTTGTGATTGCAATTAATTCATGCGGTCATTGCACATACACTCAATCTTCTTGCATAAAAAATATTGACTCATATATAGAGAATCAATAGTGTCGTCTCTACCGTAAGAGGTTGTCACACCAAGAGAGGAGTGTATTATTAGCATTTCTTTTTCTTTTTCTTTTGTTTTGGTACATTAGTATTTTCACTTTAAAACTCATGAATATTTGTTAGCAATCATTATATATTAATGTAGAATTTTATTTTCAATAATTAGGTTAGATGCCATGAGATCTGCGCATATTTATGATAAATTGACTCACAAGTGCCAACTATATTAGCTTTGCTGATTGGCATCTCTAGCTAGAGCATGTCCTCAATATTGGATCCTGCTTTTTTTTTTAATAAAAAAAAGGGAAAAAAAGTTACATGTTGAAGGATAAAATAGGCCAAATTGATTGATGCACCGCCTTTTACAATAGCCCTTGTTATCTCCTTTCAAGATAATGCATTGACTCGAGGACTGCAAAGTAGCAAAGGAGGATTGATTGTTCTTCAATACAAAACATGCACTGTTTGAAATATAAAGTAAACCAGATAGATTGATGCACTTTACTTTTTCTTTTAATCACTGTCCGTGCTCTCTCCCTCTCTCTCTCTCTCTCTCTCTAAATGTACACCGACTCCAATAACAAAGCAGGATTGGCTTGTTATCATTCAAAGTTAAAAGAAGTTTAAATTAGGACCAAGGTCAGGCATTGGATCAAACGGGAATCTGTGTTTCTAAAACAAAGCACGTCTTTTTCTTTTAGACCAAAGGATAAGATTAATTACCATATATCCAACTTGAACACCAAGTAGGTATGCACTAATTATAATAGTTGGTGGAATAAAGTAGAAGAGTAATAAAGAAGCTGTTTTTCATTGTCACGACAGGCTTCAATGGAGGGTGTATATTGAAAGGAGGGTCTGAATTGATTACCAGATAAAAAAGATAAAAAGTGGAAGTCTATTAGTTGATGTAACCTAACTTTCATGCGAATGTAGACGAAAATGACACCACAAAGCCAAACAGGCAAGGCCACGCCTAAACAAGTTAAATAAACCGACTCCACCTGCAGAGAAGGGAATTGCTTGCGTGACTTTGGAAATTTGTCTCAAAATATTCACTCATATAAGTCATTAATTGGTGAGGAGTGTGGACTTTCTTTACTCTCCCTGGTATTTTTACTTTAATGCAGTCTTAAGTCTAGCTACAGCTAGCTATTGAAAGTGAGATTAGCCAGAATTCTAGTTCACGGCTTCTGATAAAATTGTGACAGCCGTAACTAGATATCGACTGGTTAACAACCTCATTCAAAGAGAGCTGTATCCATTTGACTTTCTTTCTAAAGGTTGGTATGCCTTCAAAAAAATCCACAAACCTCTTTGCTAAATAAAAGGTGAAAGAGGGCATAATTTGTGAGATCAGCGCGGCTGTCTTTTTGGTCTATCATAAGGTTATGATGTCAAACTTAGCACCTTAGAAGTTCTTCTAACAGGTCCTTTTTTTTTATATTAACACCATAATAATTCAAATTAGTTTATATTAAATGAAAAAGAAAAATGCTATGTGCTTAAAATTTCAGTTCATCCGCTACCAAATAACTTTCGGTCAAATTTTTATGCTACAAAATTTTGTTTCGCTAATGGATTAACTAAACAAATAAATGGGCTTAAAATATTATCATAGCCAATTCAAGATGCAAAATTTGATAGGCATAAAAAAGGACTATCTAAGAAAGTTGATGGATATAAAAAAAAGAGTTATTCATGAACTGATGTAGAGCTACCCTTATAACAACAATTATTATAGCTAGCTTGTAAAGTTTCATCATGGTTTAAGTACTTATAACTTAACTTCACTTACTATCAATTAATTTTTACTTAAATTTTTGAACCACATAACTTTGATCTGTTATAGACTTTGTTATATATATATATAAACTTTGTTTAAGTCCTCTAAATTTGAACAAGATATTTAACTATTTAGAACGCACTCGCAGGGCTGCGATGCTTCCGTCCTTCTGGACTCCACGGCAAACAACACGGCCGAGAAGGACGCACCCCAACAACCCAAGCCTTCGCGGCTTCGAAGTCATCGCGGCCGCGAAGGCCGCCGTCGAGGCGCAGTGCCCCCGGACAGTCTCATGCGCCGACATCGTCGCCTTCGCCGCTCGCGACAGCGCCGCTCTGGCCGGCAACATCACCTACAAGGTCCCCGCGGGCCGCCGCGACGGCAACGTCTCCCTCGCCAGCGAAGCCAACGTCAACCTCCCCTCCCCGCTCTTCAACGCCGCGCAGTTGATCAACAACTTCGCCAGCAAGAACCTGACCGCCGACGAGATGGTGACCCTCAGCGGCGCCCACAGCATCGGGGTGGCCCACTGCTCCGCGTTCCTCAACCGGATCTACAACTTCAGCAACACCAGTGATGTGGATCCCACGCTGAGCCCGGCCTACGCCGATCTCCTCAGGAACAAGTGCCCCTCGAACAGCACCAGATTCACGCCCATAACCGTGTCGTTGGACATCATCACCCCCACGGTGCTCGACAACAAGTACTACACGGGGGTGCAGCTGACGCTGGGCCTGCTGACCTCCGACCAGGCTCTGATAACCGAGGCCAATCTGAGCGCCGCCGTGAACAATAACGCGGAACACCCCGGGGGGTGGGCCACCAGGTTCGCTCGAGCCATGGTCAAGATGGGGCAGATCGAGGTGTTGACTGGGACTCAGGGGGAGATCAGGACCAACTGCAGCGTGGTGAATGGTGCCAGTCTCGGAGATATAATTGCGATGGCTGCTTCGGGTCACCACACTGAGGTGGCCGCCAGTTGATGGATGATCTTCGCTCGCTCGATGTTGTGTTTGATAACCAAGAATAAATGGAGATGTGATCGATGTGCTTGCTTTCTTAATTTTCTGTTCTTTTCTTCTCTTTTTTTTTTTTTTTTTGGCCTTTGTGTTTGCTGCTGCTAACAATAATGGAAGGGGATGAGAAAGCTGGGAAGAAAACTCTTTTTATGGTTTCAGGAAGCCTTTCCTTTCAATTGGCTTTTAAAAAAATCTACCGTCTGAGCATTTGAATCCGTGATTGATATATAACATAATCAAGACAAGGTCTCTCAATAACGGATGTTTTCAGTACGTGCTTGTTTACTTGTTCAAACATCTGCAAATTATGACACCATTTGGCTACACGCATCAAATATAAAACTATCTGCAGGTTGCATTTGCTGTTCGGGTATGTTTCATTTTTATTTTCTATTTTTATTTTTTTAAAAAAATTTAGTTTTTATTTTCTGATCTCCGAACAAAATATGTTCTGTAAATATAAATAAAATTTATTTTCTATTTTTTATTTTTATTATAAATAATATATTTTAAAATAATAGGTAAAAAGGTTAAAAAAATATTGCCAATTCCCTTTATTTTTCTAGTTATGTAGTTTTTATTTTCTATTTTATTTTTTTGAATAATAGTAAAAATATCTTTAAACTACCAAATACATTCTCACTACGGGTGCAACTTGGGCCGGGTTCAACCCGAACCCAGCCTATCGAACCCGATTTACAGTAGTGTTTAAACTCATGTTTGCCCAACCCGAACCCAAAGACCCGGATTTAACCTGGTCCGATTTGCAATTGATCCGGGTTAGGGTTGACCGCAATCCGAACCCGAGATAACTCAAACGCGAGGGTTACCCAAACAGGGGTAGCTTATCGGTACCAAATTTTTGGGGCATTGAAGGCGCTAATCAGATCGGATGAGATGGCCAACTTGAGGGCGAGGAGGGCAAGACCATCGGTCGCAGGCGAGGAAAAGAACAAACATAAAGGCGGACCTGTTGGGGCGCACGGAATACCCCCAAAATCACGGCTATAGCGTATATGAGTAATACAAAAATCTTTTACCGTTCTAATCTATGAGTATAAGATTATACCTTCAGACTTGAACGTTGGAACAGCTTGATTTGATTGCTCGACCTCAACCTCTCAGCCTTCCGCCGTATTCCCGAAAATACCTTCCTTCTTTCACAAGATGATGGGATCTCTCGGCCGACCTAGGGTTTCTTGTTTTTCTTTTTCCTCAAAAACGTTAACCCTAGCAACCAACTGAGAGGGTATTTATAGGGCTACAACAGGGACCAATAGGCAAATATGAAAAGGACTTCCCACGTAATTAAATCTCCTAATCCTATCCCGGGTTAGGATTCAATTACGTAAATTACAATTCATTCCACTAAAGAATCATAATTGTACTCCTAATCACATTCGAATTTATATTTTTGAGCTTTAATATTAAATACTTATTATCTCCCCACGTTAAGATAACAGATATCCACCAATTAAATTTAATTACTGACAATATAATTTAATTAGCTGTTATTATCCTTGAGACTTATCCACTTAACTTATTTGATGTATCGGATTCAAAATCCACTTGCAAGATTTGATACAATCAAAACTTATAAGCTTTCTCAAGGGGATATCATCAATCCAAATTAACAGGACGTGGATTCCTTCAACTATTAATATTCACCATATATATAATATTATTGCCCAACCCACTGAGTTAATTGACTCATCTAGAATCTCACTCTATGTGTAATCAAAGCAATAATCATTACATACACATGTCTAGAAATAGAATTCGGATTAAGAGCATAAGTAATCATAATATTTATGAGTTTTAAATTATTTTATAAAGTCAGTATAAAATAATTAACTCAACTGGATCCTGTTCAATACACACAAAGTGTACTAGCACAAATAGTTAGAATAAACCATTCCTCGTAGTCAAGACAGACCTACTAAAAATTTGTGCTACAGTTCTACTGATGGTGTGTCCAATTCCATCTAAAACTGTGAACAATAAACTTGTATTCCAAAAGAACCGATGATCTAGTCTTCTGTGTGTAAGCCGTACTCTACACACTAGATCAAATACTCTTTGTAAATACTAGACACATGCATATATATATATATATATATATATATATATATATATATATATATATATATATATAGTAAATGGCACACATTGCTCAAAATAAATTCTCATTAAAATGTAAAGACATAACATAAAGCATATCTTTAGTCTATATCTCTATCAGGACCATCCATACATTTTGTTTCACTCTCCACCTTCTCCTTTTCTTTGTTTACAGCATCTCTTTCTCTTCTTTGTTTCAAGTAAGACTTTTTTGTTTTAATTCAATGTTAAAGCCCCGAGTCCAGCTTATGCGTTCGGCAAGAAATTTTATTTTCCACCTTTGGGATCCATAATTCGATGTTTATTTACTTTGAAAATAAAAAATAAAAAATTCTCACTAATATTTTTTATTTTATAAAATAAAAAATAAGGCTATTCTTAAAAATAAAATACAACCTTAATTTCAAAAGAAAAAATTTTTAAAAATTAATTTTTAAACAAAAAGATGACTAAATATCTTTGTCAAGTCTTTACTCATCTAGCCATGTTGGGTGGGTGTTTAAAATTTTGCCGCTTTTGACCCACTCTAAATAAAAACTAAAAAATTAAGCCAATAAAAAATAAAAAATGCTTCTAAAATTACATAAATATTTTGTAAACTTTATATCTATAGTTTTAGCTTTACAAAATTGGTAAAATATTTAAAAGATGTTCAAACTATAATCAAATTATGTCATGAGACAAATAGGTGAATGCAAGTACATGATGTTATGAGATTGTTAATATACAATTCTGATTCAAGACATGGTCTTTCTGTTGGTCATAACTTGAAATAATTTAGCTTTAATCATGCTATGAACTTTTCAATTAGTCATGTAAACTTAGATGATCAAAACTTATATGCAATATATGGTGTGCACGCAGTACGTTTCTATCTCACTACCTCAATCTCCATATAAGCATCGAATAATGATAGAGAGAGATATATACGAATAGAAAGAGACAGAATTGCATGGCATACATGCAATGCACAACACATAAGTTAATGAGGAGAAGATAAATTTACATTAGATACTAGCCCAATGATGGCACTAGAAACTCATTTATGAAGAAACTACTACTCACTTAGAATAATCATGGAGGGCCAGGGCATCCCATGTGGATAGAAAATATCAAAATTAAATAATGGAGTGATTCATTAAACCTAAGAAAAAACATTACATTGTTTCGTTGATAGTACGGTAGCTCAGATGGTATATTAAGAAGTAATATTTTTTTTAGCCTTCGTTTTGATATGTAATTAAAATTAGCTCCATATATTGCATCTCAAAAAATTTGCATGGTGCTATGTTGGCTATATAAGCATTCAAACACAATCAAAATGAGTTTAAGAAGGATATAAATGAGCCCATATAAAGTTTTGCAATATCTTATAGCTATGAGCCAACCTATCTTCTTTTTTAAACTACAAGAGAGGCCATTATACCTATCATCCATTTAGCAGATGTATCTCTTGATGCTTATTTTTCCCCACCTTTTTTTAAGGTATAAGAGGGAAGCCGAGAAACAAAAGAAAGAAAGAATACAAAACCTAAACAATGGAATTAAGGAATCTCATGGCGTATAAGACATTTAAACATCTCATAAAATTATCTTTATGTTTTTCTAATATAAATTACCCCAAAGGTGCTTTTGCTATGGAGTTAAAAAAGAGCGAAAAGTTATCCTTCTATTAACCTGCCTCCTTTTGAAGATGTTTGGTACGCAATTAATTTTTTTAGATTAATACCTTCCTCCTCCTCCCAAATTCTTTGAATTATTAATTTAAGAGATGGTAGGTTAACAAAGATTAAAGAAAAAATTACTCAAAGATACAAAGGTGCTGAAATATTAAGATTAATAAAATATTAAATACTTTTATCATTCTCTTTTATTTTATCTCATTTTTTATATTAATGTAAAAAATATTAATAAATATTTTTATTTTAAACTCCATACCAAATATTATTTTTAATGTATAGGAGAGAGGGAGAGGGATGGAAGAAAAGAGTGAGATGAAAAATCTAAACAAGATAAAGAAGAAAGAAGCATGCAAAGGCATTCAATCACCCCTATGCTTTTCACCAGCAAGGTTAGGATGTCCCTCTCATGCTGGGGGGATATTTTGATCCAGGGAGAAAGAGCAATAAGATAGAAAGTGGTTAAATATTTCACCTCTTGCGCCAAACAAATTAGAGAAAAGATTGCATTCAAGCTTTCATCTTTTTTTTTGGCAAGAAACCCATGCATCTGAGTGAGTGTAATTGCTTTCAAGCCACATAAAATAATTAATTTTACCTTTCAGTGATTGAACAGTTCGCAGAACATGATGGAAAGCTGAACTAAACTCAAAATTTGGATAGTGATGGGGCTAGTTGACCTCATAAAAATAATAAAAAATTTTTTTGGACGGTCCACCTTGACAACGGCATCGGTCTCAACGTTGGCCGTGCTCCATCTTGATCTTGGCATCAACCGCGGCCCACTCGACCTCAACGTCCGCGATGGCTCCAAGGCCGACGGCCCCAAAGGCCAACACCTACAAGACCGACGGCCCCAAAGGCTGACACCTCCAAGGCCGACGGCTCCATGACCGACGGCTCTAAGGCCGACGGCTCCAAAGGCCGACACCTCCAAGACCGACGGCCCCAAACGCCGACACCTCCATGACCGACGGCTCCAAGGCCGACGGCCCCAAAGGTCGACACCTCCAAGATCGACGGCCCCAAAGGCCGACACCTCCAAGGCCGACGGCTCCAGGGCCGACGGCTCTATAACCGACGGCTCCAAGGCCGACGGCCCCAAACGCCGACAGCTCCAAGACCGGCACCTCCAAGGCCGGCAGCTCCAAGGCCGGCACCTCCAAGGCCGGTACCTCCAAGACCGGCACCTCAAGGTCGGCACCTCCAAGACCGGCACCTCCAAGGCTGGCACCTCCAAGGCCGGCACCTCCAAGGCCAACGGCTCCATGACCGACGACTCCAAGGCCGACGGCCCCAAAGACCGATACCTCCAAGGCCGGTACCTCCAAGGCCGACAGCTCCATAGCCGACACCTCCAAGACCGGCACCTCCAAGGCCGACACTCCAAGCTAGTCGGCCCGGCCATTCTTGGCCGGCCCTTGTCGGCCCTGGCATCTCCAAGCCCGCCGAGTCGGCCCCGACCCTCCCTGGTCGGCCCTTCTCGGCCCCGGCGTCTCCGAACCCGCCGAGTCGGCCCCGACCCTCCCTGGTCGGCCCTTCTAGGCCCCGGCGTCTCCGAGCCCACCGAGTCGGCCCCGACCCTCCCTGGTCGGCCCTTCTCGGCCCCGGCATCTCCGAGCCCGCCGAGTCGGCCCCGGCGTCTCCGAGCCCACCGAGTCGGCCCCGGCCATTCCTGGCCGGCCCTTCTCGGCCCCAGCGTCTCCAAGCCCGCCGAGTCGGCCCCGGCCATTCCTGGCCAGCCCCTCTCGGTCCCGGCATCTCCGAGTTCTCCAAGCCCGCCGAGTCGGCCCCAGCCGCCCCCGGCCAGCCGGGTTCAGCCTCGACTCCCCCGAGAGGGTCAAGGTGTCTCAGTTCTCCCCAGCATGGCCCCAGCAGTTCAAGAAGCTACCTCTCTAACTCGTGCCACCTGACAATGCTAGGTCCACCTACTACTGGCCACGTTGTTGATGGGACTAGACCCAACTACCCAACAGCCCCGCTGGCTGATGGGACTTAGCCCACCAACCGCCGCACTCTCCCTTTCCGATGGGATAGGACCTACCAACTAGCGCAGATTCAAGCACCTCCCAAGAACTTTGCAGACATTCCCTCCTCACGCAATCCCACGTGATCATGCTAGGGTCAACCCCTATAAAAAGGTGAATCTACCCAGTAAACAGGTATGCGCGATAATCCCCAAAATCGCTGCCTTAGCATTCAGGAAGGAATCCCTCCTCCGGGAGACCTCCTTTCTCATACTAAAAAGGGCTCACTCAAGCCCCTCTTCAGCTGTGACCTCGGTTGCTAACTTGGGCGTCGGAGGGTCCCACCGGAGAACCCCCTCCGGTCCTGGGACTTTTCTGTAGATAACCTGGTGAAGAAGAGCCGGGAGAAGCACTCTGTTCCCGACGTCCAGGATAGGTGATTGAGCGTCATCAGATTGACGCGCCAGGAAGGGGGATAAGAAAAAGTAGCGAACGTTCTCCTTGCGCTACGTCTCGGTAGGCGAGACTCTCTCCCCCTCTTCTCTTCGAGAAGCCATGGTGGTGACGCGAGCTTGGGATGCCTCCGTCAGCTGTCCAGCGGGGCTCTCCCCACCGATTAGGCAGCAGGAGGCCAATCCCCCTGCTACCAACCCTCCAGTTGCCTGCCCGCCGCCGGAGGCCGTTGACCAAACAGCGGAGCGGCTGGCGACTCTTTCCCAGCAAGTCCAGAATCTCACCGCCATGGTCCACGGGCTCCAGCAACAACAGTCCGTGGCCACCCAGCATCAGACTGCTCCCCTCGCCAGTCAATAGTCGACGAGGGGAGGTTCTCCTCGGCGGGAGGCCGGTCAGTGAGAGATCGGCCGACGTCAGGTTTCCCCTGGGAAGCCTCGACGCGAGCCCTCCAAGCGGCCACGATCCCCTGACCGCAGCCCCAACAAATCTTCTCCCAAGCCACATCATCACGAGGAACCTAGGCGGAAGTCCCGACTTCCGTCTCCATCTCCTTCCGCCTCTTCTTCTTCTTCTTCCTCTGAGCCATCTCGGAGGGCCCCGACGATCAGCCGCCAGGCGGAGGAACGCCTGCAGGAGTACAACAGGCGCCTCGATGAGCTCGCCAAGAAGATCAACCATCAGCCAGAGGAAGAGTTCGACACTCGTCCTCCTTACACCCACTGGATATTGGAGGAACCAGTCCCCTCCAGGTTCCGCTTTACTCAGATAGACCCGTACGATAGTACGACGGATCCTCTCGATCATCTCGAGAGTTACAAAGCAATGATGCAAATCCAGGGCACTTCAGACGCCCTTCTCTGCAAAGCCTTCCCCACTACCCTGCGGAAGGCCGTCCGTGCATGGCACTCACGCCTGCCCCCTCACAGCATCGACTCCTTCCGGGAGCTAGAGAAAGCCTTTCTGGCACACTTCGATGCTTGCCGGCGAATCCCAAGGGTAGCCGACAGTCTTTTCTCCATCCGTCAGAAGGAGGGAGAGTCTCTGCGGGACTTTGTGTCCCGGTTCAAGGCTGCCACCCTCGAGGTCTATCACCTCGACGATGCGGTGGCAGCACTGGCGTTGAAGCGGTGACTCCTCCCGTCCCGCTTCACTTTCTCCTTGGATAAGAAGCCCCCAAGCTCTTATTCCGATCTCCTCCTCTGAGCTCATAAATACATCCGCGCGGATGAAGCCGACTTCACCCGTCGGGAATCTTCAAGAAACTCCAGCCACAAGCCCGCTCGCCCCGAGCCCAGCGGGCCCCCTCGACACAGGTGAGCTGACCCGCCTCGTCGTTTCGAGAACAGGCGTCGGAGCCCCGTCCCCGACGAGAGTAAGCTCACGCCTCTTCTAGCCCCTCGATCCCACATTCTGATGGAGATCGAGGGTGAGCCTTATCTCCAACGTCCTCCTCCCATGAAGAAAGGTCCTCCCCACGACATGAGCCGCTACTGCCGTTTCCACCGGGATTACGGCCACGATACCGACAGCTGCTACAGCTTGAAGCGGGCCATCGAGGAGCTCATCCAGCGGGGCTACCTCGGCAAATATGTCCAAAAGGCACTGCAGCCGCTACCAGCCCTCATGGGGGCCCCACCTGTCCAAGCCTCGGTCGATAATGCCCCCACTGAGCGGACGATCGAGATGGTGTCCTGGGGATCAGCTTCTGCACCTAAATGACCGAGGGGGGAGGAGTTGCCGAGTAATGTACTTCCTGAGAGGGTCCTTATCGCGTCACCGAAACATTTCACAGGGAGGCATACAAATTAGAGGAACTCGATGGGAAACCCATTCCACATACCTGGAATGCAGACAACCTCCGCCAGTATTACCAATGATGTACTCCCAGAAGCATGAGTAATAAAGAAGGCCCCTTTTGACGCTACAGCTTGTTTTTCCTTGTGCCATGTCTCTCAAAAGGAGCTCACTGGCATCGCGGCCCACGGGACACCACTCGGCCCCAGCATGGCGGTGCCCCCGAGTAGGTTAAGACCCTAAAGGCTCCATACCCGGCTGAGTCGCCACTTGGGCGGCACACAAACCCCCAGGATGGTTCAAAAGGAGCTCACTGGCATCGCGGCCCATGGGACACCACTCGGCCCCGGCACGGCGGTGCCCCCAAGTAGGTTAAGACCCTAAAGGCTCCGTACCCGGCTGAGTCGCCACTTAGACGGCACACAAACCCCCAAGATGGTTCAAAAGGAGCTCACTGGCATCGCGGCCCATGGGACACCACTCGGCCCCGGCACGGCGGTGCCCCCGAGTAGGTTAAGACCCTAAAGGCTCCGTACCCGGTTGAGTCGCTACTTGGGCAGCACATAAACCCCCAAGATGGTTCAAAAGGAGCTCATTGGCATCACGGCCCATGGGACACCACTAGGCTCCGGCACAGCGGTGCCCCCGAGTAGGTTAAGACCCTAAAGGCTCTGTACCCGGCTGAGTTGCCACTTGGGCAGCACACAAACCCCCAAGTTGGTTCAAAAGGAGCTCACTGGCATCGCGGCCCATGGGACACCACTCGGCCCCGGCACGGCGGTGCCCCCCGAGTAGGTTAAGACCCTAAAGGCTCCGTACCCGGTTGAGTCGCCACTTGGGCGGCACACAAACCCCCAAGTTGGTTCAAAAGGAGCTCACCGGCATCTCGGCCCATGGGGCACCACTCGCAGCGGTTCACAAACCCCCCGAGTGGTTAAGATCCTAAAGGCTCTGTACCCGGCGAGTCGCCCCTCGCAGCGGTTCCCACACCCCCGAGGCGGTTCAAAAGGAACCTGACGACTCTCAGCTCTCAGGTCACCCTCCGGGGTTCAAAAGACTTCTAAACTCCGCGTTGGGAGAGGATTACTAGCTGCCCTCAGCTAGCCAAAGAAGGCACGCAGACATCCATACAAGGCAGCGCAAGAGGAAAGGGTTTCCCCACCTAGAAGGAATCATGGTTGAAGTTAACATGAAAGAGCAGATGCCAAGGTAAAAGTCCTACACTCCTTTCGCTTAGCTGATGCGGGGTGCGCAAGCTCAAGGAGTGGGGGGGGCATTTGATGGGGCCAGTTGACCCCATAAAAAATAATTTTTTTTTGGATGGCTCACCTTGACAACGGCGTCGGTCTCAACGTTGGCCGCGCCCCACCTCGATCTTGGCGTTGGCCGTGGCCCACTTCGACCTCAACGTCCGCGACGGCTCCAAGGCCGACGGCCCCAAAGGCTGACACCTCCAAGACCGACGGCCCCAAAGGCCGACACTTCCAAGGCCGACAGCAACATGATCGACGGCTCCAAGGCCGACGGTCCCAAAGGCCGACACCTCCAAGACCGACGGCCCCAAAGGTCGACACCTCCATGACCGACGGCTCCAAGGCCGACGGTCCCAAAGGACGACACCTCCAAGACCGACGGCCCCAAAGGACGACACCTCCCTGGTCGGCCCTTCTCGGCCCCGGTGTCTCCGAGCCCGCCGAGTCGGCCCCGGCCATTCCTGGCCGGCCCTTCTCGGCCCCGGTGTCTCCAAGCCCGTCGAGTCGGCCCCGGCCATTCCTGGCCGGCCCCTCTCGGCCCCGGCATCTCCGAGTTCTCCAAGCCCGCCGAGTCGGCCCCGGCCATTCCTGGCCGGCCCCTCTCGGCCCTGGCGTCTTCGAGCCCGCCGAGTCGGCCCCGGCCGCCCCGGCCAGCCGGGTTCAGCCTCGACTCCCTCGAGAGGGTCAAGGTGTTCCAGTTCTCCCCAGCATGGCCCCAGTAGTTCAAGAAGCCGCCTCTCTGACTCGCGCCGCCTGACAATGCCAGGTCCACCTACTACTGACCACGTTATTGATGGGACTAGACCCACCTACCCAATAGCCCCGCTGGCTGATTGGACTTAGCCCACCAACCGCCGCTCTCTCCCTTTCCGATGGGACAGGACCCACCAACTAGCGCAGATTCATGCACCTCCCAAGAACTCTGCATACATTCCCTTCTCACGCAATCCCACGTGATCATGCCAGGGTCAACCCCTATAAAAAGGTGAATCCACCCAGTAAACAGGTATGCGCGATAATCCCCAAAATTATTGCTTAGCATTCAGGAAGGAATCCCTCCTCCGGGAGACCTCCTTTCTCATACTAAAAAGGGCTCACTCGAGCCCTCTTCAGCTGTGACCTCAGTTGCTAACTTGGACGTCGGAGGGTCCCACCGAAGAACCCCTCGGTCCTGGAACTTTTCTGCAGGTAACCTGGTGAAGAAGAGCCGGGAGAAGCACTCCGTTTCCATGTTCAGGATAGATGATTGAGCGTCATCAGATAGTATTTTTGTTTCTTTTGGATCCCCTCCACGTCTGCAGCCTGAGCAACTCCATCCTTCTATTCAAGCCTTGATTTTCTTAATCAAAAGCTATACGTACTAAGAATACCTACGAGGGGCATATAGTAGCCGACTTGCTTTAAGAATCGTGCGCGAGGTTCCCTGGTTTGCTCACTGCGTTTGCTTTTAGATTCATGCTCCGGCTTTCGTCTTGCTTGATCTCCGGCGATCTTCGTCGGCTGGGTGCGAGCTTCTCCTCCTTCGGTCGTTTGACTTCCTCCTCCTTTCCATGGCTCCGGATTTGGCTGAGAAGGATCGTTTGCCCCGGCGATCTGCTCCGGTTACCGGCTTCAAATGGGTTTCCTCTTCTCCTTCTTCGTCGGAGGTGGTGACGATGGAGTCCATCTTTTCGGAGGTTGTCCAGATCCCGGTCCCTCTGCTGGAAGAGGAGGCGGTAGGATGGAAGCAGTATGCAGTCATGGCCCGCTCCTTCTCTCGTTGGGTGCCGGCTGAAGCATATATTCGGGAATTCAGGTGAGCTGGGATCGCTGGAGGTATCGTCCCAGTTTCATTGGCATTTCGTTGTCATCTTTTCCGATTTGAAGACGCTCAGGCAGTTGATTTAGTACTTAATCGGCCGTGGGTGATAAATGGCCAGATTATTGGTACTGAATCATGGCGCCCGGATTTCTTCCCGAACGAGCAATCCATTTCCTCAGCACTGGTTTGGATGAGATTGCCTAGACTACCTATGGAGTTCTGGAAGGAGGAATTCCTTAGGTCAATCTCGGAGCAAGCTGGTTCATTTTGCTTTGTTGATGCTGCGACGGCGTCAAGGAACAGGGGAGGGTACGCTAGGGTGGCTCTGCGTGTAAACCTCTGTCGTCCCCTCCGTCCTGGGACTAGGGTTCAGGGCCTTAATGGCCCATTTTGGCAGCCGTTCGTCTTCGAATCCTTGGAAGGATTCTGCCCAAAGTGTGGGTCTTTGCATCTGGAGGGACCCTGTGCGCCGGAGGCCAAGGTTGAATTGGAGGAGTCTGTCAGCAGCTTCGTCTACGGATCGTGGTTGGCCGCAGTTGTCAATGAAGGCAAGCTGAGGATCCCCTGCGTCAATCTCAGTTTGTAGCCTCTGGTCCCCGCTCTTCTCCTCTGCCTGGTTCTATGGAGACGAGATTGAAGGACGGATGGAAGACCCCGGTGAAGTTGGGACGAAGAACTCTTCGTGGTTCAGGGAATTTTGCTTCTGATTGCAGTAAGCCGGAGAGTCTACGGATTGCCCTGCTTCAGCTTCAGTGGCAGTGCCAATTCACTTGGTGGAAGGTGAATCAATTGTCAATTCTCAGAGGAAGAAGAAGGAGGCTAAGGGAAGGAAGCCGTATCCTTTGCCTCTGGCGGCCGTGCCGGTTTCATACCAGCGTGCCGTTTCAGTTGATTCAGTGAAGGGAAAAAACAAATTGAATCACAGTGGTCTCTCTGAAACTTTTTCTTCCCAATCCCTAATATCAGTTAATCCGTTTGCTTCCCTGGCTTTGGATCCTAAAGTTGATGGCCAGATGGAAACTAGGGTGAAGGGTTCGGGGCCACTTAAACGGGCACGAACTGTTGAAGGACTGCCCCCCAGATCTATTTCCAAACTGGAAAAGAAAAAAGGAAAAGATAAAGGAAATTTGGCCAAAAGTAGAGTGGATATCAATCCTTGCCTACAAAAACTGGCCCAGTCTCTTTGCTACTTGGAACCGATTCAGGTGCTGCATCATAATAATCCTGAAAGGCCTGCAGACCAGGAGGGTCAGGGTAACGATGTAAACCTTAGGGACCAGGGTTCAAGTATCAATGAGGCAGATTCTGATGCCATGAAGGACAGCTCTCCTCAGAATGTTGACAGTGAGATGGTAGAGGACCAGGAGGTGGTCCCAATATTTCCAGTTAATCTATGAAGATTTTAATTTGGAATGTTAGAGGAGCTAATAAGCCTTCTTTCCGTTCCTCTTTCAGTAGATTGATTCAGATACATAACTTTGATATATGTGTTCTTTTAGAAACAAGGCTGTCTGGTGAAAGTCTGGTTCGTTTTCAGAGGCAGATTGTCCGGTCCTGGTCTTCATATGCGGTGGAGGCTGTGGGGCAGTCTGGAGGTATTTTGGCTGTTTGGCGTGACTCAGCTGTCACGATTGAAGCTTTCCATCAAAGTAGTCAACAAATAAATCTTGTTGTCTCTGAAGGAAACTCTGACCCCTGGATCATATCGGCAGTCTATGCTAGTACGGATTACCGTGAGCATCGTACTCTCTGGT
>UESW01001652.1:106774-290125 GCA_900491605.1 Calamus simplicifolius
AACATAAAGGCGGACCTGTTGGGGCGCACGGAATACCCCCAAAATCACGGCTATAGCGTATATGAGTAATACAAAAATCTTTTACCGTTCTAATCTATGAGTATGATTATACCTTCAGACTTGAACGTTGGAACAGCTTGATTTGATTGCTCGACCTCAACCTCTCAGCCTTCCGCCGTATTCCCGAAAATACCTTCCTTCTTTCACAAGATGATGGGATCTCTCGGCCGACCTAGGGTTTCTTGTTTTTCTTTTTCCTCAAAAACGTTAACCCTAGCAACCAACTGAGAGGGTATTTATAGGGCTACAACAGGGACCAATAGGCAAATATGAAAAGGACTTCCCACGTAATTAAATCTCCTAATCCTATCCCGGGTTAGGATTCAATTACGTAAATTACAATTCATTCCACTAAAGAATCATAATTGTACTCCTAATCACATTCGAATTTATATTTTTGAGCTTTAATATTAAATACTTATTATCTCCCCACGTTAAGATAACAGATATCCACCAATTAAATTTAATTACTGACAATATAATTTAATTAGCTGTTATTATCCTTGAGACTTATCCACTTAACTTATTTGATGTATCGGATTCAAAATCCACTTGCAAGATTTGATACAATCAAAACTTATAAGCTTTCTCAAGGGGATATCATCAATCCAAATTAACAGGACGTGGATTCCTTCAACTATTAATATTCACCATATATATAATATTATTGCCCAACCCACTGAGTTAATTGACTCATCTAGAATCTCACTCTATGTGTAATCAAAGCAATAATCATTACATACACATGTCTAGAAATAGAATTCGGATTAAGAGCATAAGTAATCGTCAGACTGGAGATGTACTAGCACAAATAGTTAGAATAAACATTCCTCGTAGTCAAGACAGACCTACTAAAAATTTGTGCTACAGTTCTACTGAGTGTGCTAAAACTGTGAACAATAAACTTGTATTCGATGATCTAGTCTTCGTAAGCCGTACTCTACACACTAGCGTAAATACTAGACACATGAGTAAAGCACACATTGCTCAATTCTCATGTAAAAAAACGCATATCTTTAGATCTCTATCAGGACCATCCATACATTTTGTTTCACTCTCCACCTTCTCCTTTTCTTTGTTTACAGCATCTCTTTCTCTTCTTTGTTTCAAGTAAGACTTTTTTGTTTTAATTCAATGTTAAAGCCCCGAGTCCAGCTTATGCGTTCGGCAAGAAATTTTTTTTCCACCTTTGGGATCCATAATTCGATGTTTATTTACTTTGAAAATAAAAAATAAAAAATTCTCACTAATATTTTTTATTTTTATAAAATAAAAAATAAGGCTATTCTTAAAAATAAAATACAACCTTAATTTCAAAAGAAAAAAATTTTTAAAAATTAATTTTTAAACAAAAAGATGACTAAATATCTTTGTCAAGTCTTTACTCATCTAGCCATGTTGGGTGGGTGTTTAAAATTTTGCCGCTTTTGACCCACTCTAAATAATACTAAAAATTAAGCCAATAAAAAATAAAAAATGCTTCTAAAATTACATAAATATTTTGTAAACTTTATATCTATAGTTTTAGCTTTACAAAATTGGTAAAATATTTAAAAGATGTTCAAACTATAATCAAATTATGTCATGAGACAAATAGGTGAATGCAAGTACATGATGTTATGAGATTGTTAATATACAATTCTGATTCAAGACATGGTCTTTCTGTTGGTCATAACTTGAAATAATTTAGCTTTAATCATGCTATGAACTTTTCAATTAGTCATGTAAACTTAGATGATCAAAACTTATATGCAATATATGGTGTGCACGCAGTACGTTTCTATCTCACTACCTCAATCTCCATATAAGCATCGAATAATGATAGAGAGAGATATATACGAATAGAAAGAGACAGAATTGCATGGCATACATGCAATGCACAACACATAAGTTAATGAGGAGAAGATAAATTTACATTAGATACTAGCCCAATGATGGCACTAGAAACTCATTTATGAAGAAACTACTACTCACTTAGAATAATCATGGAGGGCCAGGGCATCCCATGTGGATAGAAAATATCAAAATTAAATAATGGAGTGATTCATTAAACCTAAGAAAAAACATTACATTGTTTCGTTGATAGTACGGTAGCTCAGATGGTATATTAAGAAGTAATATTTTTTTTAGCCTTCGTTTTGATATGTAATTAAAATTAGCTCCATATATTGCATCTCAAAAAATTTGCATGGTGCTATGTTGGCTATATAAGCATTCAAACACAATCAAAATGAGTTTAAGAAGGATATAAATGAGCCCATATAAAGTTTTGCAATATCTTATAGCTATGAGCCAACCTATCTTCTTTTTTAAACTACAAGAGAGGCCATTATACCTATCATCCATTTAGCAGATGTATCTCTTGATGCTTATTTTTCCCCACCTTTTTTTAAGGTATAAGAGGGAAGCCGAGAAACAAAAGAAAGAAAGAATACAAAACCTAAACAATGGAATTAAGGAATCTCATGGCGTATAAGACATTTAAACATCTCATAAAATTATCTTTATGTTTTTCTAATATAAATTACCCCAAAGGTGCTTTTGCTATGGAGTTAAAAAAGAGCGAAAAGTTATCCTTCTATTAACCTGCCTCCTTTTGAGATGTTTGGTACGCAATTAATTTTTTTAGATAATACCTTCCTCCTCCTCCCAAATTCTTTGAATTATTAATTTAAGAGATGGTAGGTTAACAAAGATTAAAGAAAAAAATTACTCAAAGATACAAAGGTGCTGAAATATTAAGATTAATAAAATATTAAATACTTTTATCATTCTCTTTTATTTTATCTCATTTTTTATATTAATGTAAAAAATATTAATAAATATTTTTATTTTAAAACTCCATACCAAATATTATTTTTAATGTATAGGAGAGAGGGAGAGGGATGGAAGAAAAGAGTGAGATGAAAAATCTAAACAAGATAAAGAAGAAAGAAGCATGCAAAGGCATTCAATCACCCCTATGCTTTTCACCAGCAAGGTTAGGATGTCCCTCTCATGCTGGGGGGATATTTTGATCCAGGGAGAAAGAGCAATAAGATAGAAAGTGGTTAAATATTTCACCTCTTGCGCCAAACAAATTAGAGAAAAGATTGCATTCAAGCTTCATCTTTTTTTTTGGCAAGAAACCCATGCATCTGAGTGAGTGTAATTGCTTTCAAGCCATATAAAATAATTAATTTTACCTTTCAGTGATTGAATACGTACTAAGAATACCTATGATGTGCTTGATAGCTATAACTCTCAAGTTATATCTCCCACTTCCTTGCTGCATGTTAACAGGATTCACCAAATTCTTGCGTTGTAGTACTTCAATTTAGCGTTCATGAAATGACATGCTCAAATTCACTAGACAACTCTTAGGAAGCGACTACCCTCTTGGTCCAGGCCGATTTGGTTCAGGTCAGTCTGTTTTGGTCCAGCCAAAGTTCAGCCACGGCCTAATCTAAGTCTAGTCGGAACTCTTTTATGGGCTCTGAATTGGGCTCAAGCATATTTTTTTTTTTTTTTGTTACAAAACCGGCCATCACACACCTCTGGTGCGAGGACAGTTCAAAAGATTATAGAAAAGAAACATCAAAAGGAAGATAGAATCCTATCTTCTAAACCAACTCTACTCATTGGAGTGATAAGCTACAAAAGGAGGCAACCTAGTTAGCCGATACAATTTGCCTTTCGGTATACATGGCGGGTAATGGTAATCGCCGAGTTTTGCAAGAGCTGCCAGATGTCACGAAAGAGCGGGTGTATGCCGTCATGATCTATCCTATCCTCAATCCATTCAATTACAGTGAAAGAATCTTCTTCAATGAAGATTTGCTAGCCTGCAGCTGTTAGTCGCTTTGCTAATGCCGGCCCAAGCAATTCTGAGTTCAACTTTCAAAGAAGCCTGAAAAGATGTCCCATCAGCCACTAATAGTCTCTCCTCGTCGGATCAATTAACATACCCGATGAATAACATACCCTGCACGACCAGCACAAATTTTTTTTCAAAATCTAAACCTTGACCCAAGCACATGTTCAGGCCTAACCCAAAACTTAATCGACTGGCTCACAACAACTCAATTGGATCAAAAGCAAATCAACTGAGTTAATTTTTAGTTTCTAAATATTTATATAAAAATAAGTAAAATTTAAAATAATTACATATATAATCACTCCGTTCTATGACCAATTAGCTACCGTTGAGAAGCGAGATAGGAGTAGCCCTTTCCAAGGCAAGGGAGCCTCCTTTTTGCTTACCGCTCCAACCTTTTTTTTTTTTTTGGCTGCTGCTCTCTCTTTCTCTGCCATACTCCAAGCTTCGTAATTTCTGGTCCGTCCAGAGTTGAGCCCAGCGATTTGATATAAAAAAATTTATGCTCATTGCTCAAAACAAAATTTCATGAAAAGTTTAAAAAATTTATTATATTTTTAAATTTTGAGATTGGATTCTGATAAAGCTCGAATTTAATAATGCTTTGAACTTTTTTAAAGCTTAGGCGTTTAGAATTTTTTTTTTTTTGGTTCTAACTTTGTGGCTCTAATCAATCCAAATTTGAGCATCCTTAGTCCGATCGATCAAAAGTTGAGCTGGCTTAGGTTCAGACTTGCTCGATGACCGTGAGCCAGCCAGAGCTTACCTCCATCCTAAGTTGCATTTGGTGCATCGTCAGATAATCTGAATGGTAACGTGAATTGCCTACAAAATAAAATGTTACTTGATAGATTACCAGTAATATTGATTACTTTGTTTAATATACATAGATAATGCTATAGTAATATTGATTGCCGTGTTTGGCATGACAAACAGATTATCAATTATATAAATCAAAATTTTAAAATATTTAAATTAAATTTAATATATATATATATATATATATATATATATATTATTAATTTGAAAAAAAATATATTTATACATGATAATATTTAAAAATATATATTTATAAATGATATTTGAAGTTGCTGGTAAGGATGCGGAATGCCACCGATTGAAAAAGTTCCATAGCCAAAAAGAACATGGTTCAGACATTCGAGTCGAAGCAGGTGAGTAGAGCACAATCAAAATTGAGACAATTTTATTAAAAGAAATTATCAAATTATTATATATTTAATAATATAGATAATCATATGAGAGAATATAAATTATTTTTATAAAATAATATAAATTATTATTATAAAATAAATTATTATTTAAAATATATTATTATTTGATGATTCATTTAAATTACTAATAATCTGTATAGAATATCAACCGCTAAACGCAACCTTTGGCGTTAGCGGAACCGCCTCGCGAACTCACATACCGCATCGATTTCAGAGTTCCGGGAGGCGGGGAGAACTCCCAGAGCAGAGAGTTTTCCCAATTCCCGTCGATAAACCGCTCCTCCAATTCCAAACCCTAATCCTAATCTCCAACTCTTGTCTCCGATCTCTCGATGAAGCAGATGAGGCCTTTCAAGGAAGAATTCTCCTTTGGTTCGTTGTGTCCTGCACGTTATCCTTTCTTCTTCTTCTCTCTTGTGAATAAAACTTCCTTTTCCTATTTTTGCCGTCAATTTTTTTGATTCGCACCTAATTTTTTTCTTATGATTGATCTGTTGCAGTGGAGCGGCTGGAGGAATCGAGGGGCATTGTCGCGAAATACCCGGATCGGGTGCCGGTACGTGACGTTTGGTCTCTCCTTTTCTTTTTGGTACTAATCTCTGCTGAATTGAAGATATAGTTGAGCTGATATGTTGTCGAAGATATTTATACAATTCTTTAAAAAAAAAAAAAGCCTTTCTTGAATTTTTGATGAGTGAAGAAGTTGACTGACGCTATAGGGGATTTCGTCCGGAGTTCCTCTGCTGGCTATGTGGTTCGAGTTGTAGTCAAATATGGTTAAGGTGTCCCTTTTTCCTATATAATGGAGGTAGTTGAGCATGGTAGAAAGAAAGGGGAAGCTTTTATGGTCATCATATAAACTATTTGTGGTAGTAGATTTGTTATCATGCCCAAGCCTTGTTTCTTTTGAAAACATCGTCGTATCATTAGGAAAATGTAGATAAACAAGGATTTTGTTGAATGATCTACTTATTGGGAGTTCATGCTTTTTGTGAGCCTCGTACTGAATGGCCCCATATTATGCATGAGAAGCGCACATATTAAGACATGAATCGCCCACTAAGATGCTACAATGCTAGGCAAGAGCTGGCACACCAGTCCAAGAGGATTGGAGATGACTATGGAATAGGCATACCTAGGACAAATAATTCACTTTTGTCAAAATAGGCTAAGGCCATCTTTGGCTTTGTTAATATTTCTTTCTCAATCCAATAATTACTATGTGAGCATTTCCAAGTCTTACATGGATAAGTTAGTGCCTCATTTAGTACTTTGTTACATTACTTGATTAGTGCAAAACATGTTCCTTATCTTTTATATATCATTAGATTGTCAATACTCCTGTTGTGATTAATTTTGTGTCAATATGTGATTCTAGTTGATATGGTATGTCATTAAGAATATAACAGTTGTTTGGCACTAATTGTTGAAAGAGTTATAGTGGCATTTGGATACTTGTACTTGCCCACTTCTGCAAGTAATTTGACATTGCTTAGAGTTTGGGAGTCATGTAACGTTGGCATCTTGACCCCAGCAACAACTAACAACCAAAAAAAAAAACCTGCCCAAATATGATATATAGAAAAGCTTGGCCCCTATTTCCATGGCTAGTACAAACTTAGATATTAGGTTGGCTGATACAGTATTAACGTAAAAGGACAGTTTAGTGCATGGGGCTTCCATTATTGGAGGGTTTGGAGAGAGTCACATGTACATAGCCTTATCTCGTATGCTGAGAGGTTGTTTCTGTGCTTTGAACCTGTGACCTTTAGGTCACAACATAAACGTATCAAAAAAAGTATTTTCAAGCACCTTTGTCTTAAATGGATTTTTAATTAATAAATTTCCAAATCAGTGCCTAACTATAGTTGCTGATCTCGGATTTAACATATGATCCAAGATTTCGGTGTTTTGGTTGGAGTATACCGGCTGAAATCTCAGAAAATCTCTGTTGTTTTCAAACTTTTGCACCTTGCGTCTCGTCTAAGATAACCGAGATGGCTCATCTGGTTATTAGTTATGCATTGAGATGACCAATATCTCTTCTTTTGAGAAAAATAAAACTTACAGAGCTGTGAAGGGTGGTGTATGAGGGAGAAACTAAGGTTGAGACATGATGATGCAAGTCATGACTCAAGATCCGTGCATGCGCGCGCACACAAAATGTGGAAGGGAAATGAGTCAAGGTTAAAATATTTGGTTTTTACTGGCAAAGAATAGAAAGGATCATGGTTTTACATGTGATTTGATATGGGAAGCTACTGCACAAAGATTTCGCTAAAAGTTATAAGAAGATTAGGTCTTTGTTTGCATGAGTTGCTTTGAAAATGTCATCAAATTCATTTCACACTATTTTAATTTACTATAGAAAGTAATTTCGATCTTTGTATGACATTGTTTTTTGCAATTTTGCTTGCCAGTTTGTTTGTGTTCCTAAATGGCTAAATATCTTTTAATGAATGCATCTTCACTAGTGATCTCCTGCTTCCCTTCCCTCGCATGTTTTCAGTTATAACAACTGTGAGTAGAACATCCAAAATAAGACACATAATCAAGCAATATAAGGAAGCTGGCTAGAAATGGAACTTAATCTGTCAGCATGCAAATAGGCTATTATCACGTTAGATATGGTTGAAAGTTTTATATATGCATATTGATTATAGTTGTTCAAATAATTCTTTTCAGATGAAAATTATTTTATACTATTGGAACTAACTTCACTTTTGGTAATTAATGCTTTTAAGGTTATTGTTGAAAGGTTCATGAAATGTGATCTTCCAGAGATGGAAAAGAAAAAGTAAGTAGAAACTCTGGGTTTGCTTCATACCCGGTTTGTACTTTCTATTTAGAATTCTTGTTTTATTCATTTCTCAGATATTCTTCCACTGTTACCTTTTCATGGAGTTGAGTCTGCTCTAATCTTGAATGCTGCAAGAAAGTGTAATTGTTGTAAGATTCTTTTCTTTTTTACCAATGGCAATATGGCAAGTTTTCTGCTTGATGATAAGGCATCATCTCTGTCTTTGAATCATAAAAAAGAAAGAATAAAACTTTTCTCTGTTGCAAGAGGGCAATGACAGTAGCATCTCTAGTTCATTATTATCGCTTGAAGGAGGTCTTCAACATTGGTTATATCTGATGATCAAAGAAAGATGGCACAATTCTAACTTTTGTTGTTTTATAGTGAAAATTTGCATTCTCCAGATCTCTGTCATTTTTGTATCCATTGAACTAGGATGAAGCCCCACCAAAAAAGTGAAAATGCATATTATAAATTGAAATCTCGTGGAGATGTGTTTTGGATGTCTATATCTTCCTTCATTCTTAGCAATTTGTCTGTGCTCAGTTACGAGCAACCGTGTGCATGTGCGGGAGCTTGAATACTCTTGATAAGTGAAAATGGGGTCATGCACGTAGGGATGTAATCGCCATGATTGAGGTTTTGAAGGTGAACTATTGATTGCAGTTCAATTGGTTTGAAAGGCAATATTCTTTTGTTTGAAAAAGAACTGGAGTGAAACGGGTTATTAACATTAAGGTCTGAGTTCTATGGTATTTATTTGTAACAGTTGAGTTGCATGAAGTATCAAAGTTTGCTTTGTTGGTGATTAGGTACTTGTTTTGTGATAGTTTTGCCGAAAGAAGTCAGGGGACTAATAACACACATAGTTTTGTACCCACTTCCACGTGTAATCATAAGGGTGGTTATATGGCTCTGTTTGGTTGCTGAGAAAGAACGGAAAAATTATGTAGCAAAAATTTTATATAGGAGTCTCAACCAATTCCTTTGTTTTATATAGTGATTTTGAGAGAACAACAAAAGATAAGTGTGATCAGGATTCTTTCGAGTAATTTTAAGATAAGAAATTAAATCCAAGTCGTGAGAGTATTGTAGCAGCTAGTTTCACCACATGCTTGGAGGACTTATTTGTGTGAGGGCTAGGCACTTATTAAATTATGCAAAATTCCAGCCACACCTTGCTAGGTCTGCAAAGCATGAATATTCTATTTTTGTGGAACATACGTCATTGTTGGTGCCTGTTATAGTAGTTTTGTGTCCTAGGATTTTTTTTTTTTTTTTTGAAGGGGAGAAACAAGATTAAAAAGATGAAAATTTGGGTCATTCAAAGAATTGAAAGGTGCTTGGTAGTTTTGTGCGGATGATTTTTTTTTTCCTTTTTAATGGAAGGGAGAGAAGAAATTTTAAGACAAGAAATCTAAATCAAAGCCGTGAGAGTATTGTAGTAGCTAGTTTCACCACATGCTTGGAGGACTTATTTGTGTGAGGGCTAGGCATTTATTAAATCATACAAAATTCCTTGCTAGGTCTGCAAAGCATGAATAGTCTTTTTTTATGGAAAATAAGTCCTTGTTGGTGCGTGTTATAGTAGTTTTGTGTCCTAGGATTTTTTTTTTTTTTTTTTTTTGAAGGGGAGAAACAAGCTTAAAAAGATGAAAATTTTGGGCATCCAAAGAATTGAAAGGTGCTTGGTAGTTTTGTGCAAAGGATTTTTTTTTTCCCTTTTTAATGGAGGGGAGAGACAAGATTGAAAAGAGAAAAAAATCACAAAAGGATTTTTTTTTCCTTTTTAATGGAGGGGAGAGGCAAGATTGTAAAGAGAAAAAAATTGGGGCATTCTGAGACTTGAACTCGGGACCTCTTGCACTCTAAGAATCATACCACTAGACCAAATGCCCGCTCGTCCTAGGAATCTGGTAATATATGATTTATGATCTGCAAGATGGATGGTGCTCACTTCCATGTGTGCTCATAAGGGTGGTTATAAGGCTCTGTTTGATTGCTGAGAAAGTAAGGAAAAAAAATATATAACAAAAATTTTATATAAGATGGGCTAGGCACTTATTAAATGATGCAGAATTTCATCGAGACCCTGTGAGGTCTGAAAAGTCTGAATATTCCTTTTACATGGAATATTAATCCTAAATGTAACTAGCTTGGTATTGTGGGCAATAGAGCTTTTGTTCGTTGGATGGTAGAGTTTTTGCCTTAAATGTATGTTTCTAAAGTAGAAAAACAACAACAAAGCCTTAATTCCAAACTAGTTGAGGTTGGTCAAAAAGCTGGCATCACCCGAACTTAAATCGGAGGCCTTCAGTGTGTTAGATTGACGTGATAACCAACTACCCCACATTGCCACATATATTATTAATATATAGCATAGTTTTAAAAATGATATATATTTTTATGTGTGTAAAATATATTATTATACCATTTTATTATGGTAATATTGTATAATAATATTTCCTTATAACATTATTGTAATATAATATTTTATAAACATTATCGTTCTACCTTATCACATGATTTTTATAATATAATTATAATAATATGATAATAATTGTAATATATCATATAATCATTATATAGTTTTAATAATATTAAGTCATTATTATATTATTTTAACAATGTTATTATAGCAATAATATTATATAATATACTGATATTATAATTTGATGTTGACTTGGCTACATTAGAATGTAGCCAAGTCTGGATCCGTTCACCTCCTCTACCCTTGGATCCTTAAAGCTTAAAATTTTCAAATATAAAAAAAGTAAAAAAGGTAGGGTGATTTGAAATCCGTGTGGATCTAATGGTGATGAAGGTGACTGGATTCTGGGCTTGGTTGCATTCAAATGTAGCCAAGTCTACCTTTTATAATTTTATTCTGAATAAATTATTAATATAATCTTATTGCATTACAATATTAAATGTGATTGATTTTGTGTTTGGACCCATGACCTTCATGTTGTGGGAATGAAAACAACATCTTGACATGTCTACTAAAAGCTCCAAAGCTTTTTTTAGCTTTTAGAGAAGCCCGAAAGCTATTTTAAAATCTCTACCAAACACCTCAATTACTTTAACTAGGTCTTTGATAAAGGATGACTCACTCAAATGCACCTTAGCGATCCTATGAAGTAGTGATTATTAATATAATAACAATTATAGTATAACATAATAATAATTATAATATAATATGATATGATTATAAAATAATTACACTATATTATTAAAATGTTATAATTTAATCTAAATATCATAATAATAAATAATATGTTATAGAAGGTGTCATGGAAGTTGCAAAATATATCGAGGTAGTTTTGGTATTACAAACTTGGATTCCTATGGCATATTAAACAAGTTAATCATGAATAGAAGAAAATCTTTAGTCACTGGTACATAGCATACTAGACATGATAATTTTAGATTACCAAGGATCGTATCATCGCAGGATAACAATCATCGATGATTTAGGATCACCATGGTGTCCCATTAGGATTACCACATGCCCCAAAATAGCTTTTTGGCCCTCAAAAAGCAACGCCAAATAGGGATAAAAATAGGGGTATTTTAAAAGTTGAACTTGAGAGTCATACCACTAGACCTAATGTCTACTTGTCCTAGGATTCTGGAAATATATTATTTATGACTTGTAAGATGGATGGTACCCACTTCTGTGTGTAAACAAGGGTGGGTTTGAGGCTCTGTTTGGTTGCTGAGAAAACAAGAAAAAAATATATGGCAAAAAGATTATATATGAGGTCCAACCAATTCTTTCATTTTATACAGTGATTTGGAGAAAAAAACAAAGGACGAGTGGATCAATCTTACTTTGATATCAAAAAGTAAGGAAGTGGATCGGCATACTTTGTTGTCCTAGCTAACCTATCCCATGACTTTATAATTTGCTTGGTTCTACCATGTTATTTAACATGTTCGTTTACTTGGTTTGGGTTCAGATCTGTAATTTGAAATTCGTTATCTACCAGCAACCAGCAGTTCCAGATTGTTTGAAATAGAATTAGAAAGAGTATGTATGTTTTGTGAATTTGGAAATTGTACATGTTTTTTTTTCATACATGCTTTGTGTTTATGTGACTTTGCTCTATACGCCTCTTTTAAGTATTTCCTTTCCATATAGGCCGCTATTGCTACAATATTGAGCCAAGCTAGTATTTGCAATGCATCCCTCATTTAAGTAATCATGCATTATGAGAAGAGCTCCCAGTTCTCAGCAAATACAGCCCCTTTGATCATTTCTTCGCATGTGTCTTCAGTAGCAGTCTTGTCCTTTGTTGCCACCGGTCTCGGTGCTTCCACTCTTGGGTTTGACTGTGCCCTCACTAACCATTCTGAACTCACTAAAGATTCAACAATCTTTTTATTTATTTATTTAAACTTTTGGGGTCCAGTTCCCTATATTGTGTTAAATCTGTTCATTTTCTCTTACCTTGAAGGCTGTATTTCTTTAACAATTTGCTCAAGCTCCCCTTTATGGGATTTTTTTCAGAAGTTCTCCACTTTAAGTTCTTGCCTGTTGGACCGGATTTGCCCTCAAAAACTCTTTGTTGGATTGTTGAATTCTTAATAGATTTGCTGAATTTGGAAATCTCTGTGTTTTCTGTTTTAGGGTGAATGTTATTGCACTGATTCACATATTTTATGGTTATCCAGCCAATTATATAACCTTCCATGAAACCAATTTGTTTTCTTTCCAAACAAGGCCTAGTTTTATAGTCCAGGAACAGTTCCTCTTTATAAAAGGTTAATAGCAGTTTAGGCCTTCTTTATGATCTTGTCCCAAAATCAAAACCATTTTGCTTATTGAAACAGCCAAGCAGGATAACTTTGGGTGAAAACGTGTCTTGGATGAAATACTCTATTTTGTAAACAAACTTTTGGATGATGATGATGAGGAGGACTTGTAAAATGGAGATGTATCTGTGTGTTTAAGAATTTTTTTGTGACTTTGTGGAAAGATTCTACATCATGTATGTTTTTATTGGATCAGTAAATTTATTTTATTAATTTAGAGAACAAATGCTATGGCTAACCAAGAAAATGATAGACGATGCCAGCAACTTATGATAGAATTTAACAATCACATTCTGCTTAACAAACTCCATGCAGGAAACTAGTTCTTCAGAGAACTTCGCCTGAATGTTGTCTGTACTGTTGTCCTGCAGGTATCTGGTTCCCCGAGACATGTCAGTTGGGCAGTTTATTCTCATACTAAGTGGCAGACTGCGTCTTAGTCCTGGGAAAGCGCTGTTTGTGTTTGTTAAGAATACCTTACCTCAAACTGGTATGGTTTGATTGTTTCGTTATCTTGGTTACATATTGCTAACTTTTTGTGAGGTCAGAGTTTTGCTTGCTTGTTCTTTTTGACGTCTGTTTTACAGCAAGCCTCATGGACTCGATATATGAGGCATACAAAGAGGAAGACGGGTTCCTTTATATGTGCTACAATGGCGAGGAGACATTTGGATGAGCCATAGCAAGGCGGTTCTCAATTACTTCTGAAACTATATATGATGTACATAACTGCAATATCTTAATTAACTTAGTAACAGCGCACAAGCAAACAGATACCGTGTTCTTCTGCAGATAATCTCTGCTCTAAACTGGATGCATATACAGAGTTCAATGTGCATTTAATGTTTCTGACATGCTGTGTTTTATTGCTGTCGGTTGAGTTCTGTCTACAAGCTAATATTATTATCTAGTTTAGTCTGCAATGATACAGTGAGTAGACATTTGCAGAGGAGGTTTGAGTTTATTAGGTATTGAGAACTGAGCTGATGAAGCTTCCATGGTTTTTTACTTGAATTTTGACGTAAGAATATCATGTGTTTATGCCTTGCCGCGATTTATTTTGAGGTTGCAAGGAATGTAATATTCACCCAAGTCTGGCTGCATAAATGTTCTCGTTGGTGCTTCCTGGTCTTCTATTATGAATGCTAAGTGCCAGTATAATGATGCTTGCCATTAGCAAAATCATGTCAGTTCTTAACCATCGTGATGACCAAGGAGACCCTTCTTTCGGGATGGCAGGTGATGTAATGCAAGTATTGATGATTGTATTGTCAACAGGAGGTAGACTTCAATTTTCTCTTGGTTTCCATCTGAGTCTAGAGTTCCTTCATATGAGTGTATATCTCAGATGTAGAACCTATTAATCATTGTTTTAAGTCCAATGACAGAGCTTCATGCCCCAGAGGTTGAGATAAAAGGCTTTATATGCTAACCTGCAGTTTTAGTTGCATTAAGTCCCTGAGGCAGCAGAGGCTTTTAAGTTGCAGATTACCCAATCCGGCTTCTGGAGAATTTGAGCATGGTCAGGAATGTTTTTGCCTGCTCTCAAACATTTGCTTGCCATCATCATCTTCTATAAATTCTTCGATAAATGACCTAAAAACAGTTTTACAAGAATATCATTTGAAGTGCAAATTGTTGTGAGCATTATCAGGTCAATTGCTTAATAGGAAGTGGACCAGTGAAAAATCAGTACCCTGCTTGGTAGCGTGGAATAGTAGCTTCAACGATTTAATGATTTGGGATTTTTCCTCTGGATGATATAATGGAAAACTCAATTATTGTGCCAATTTTTCTGATTTAGTACTCAATTTTGCATAATTTTTTACCATTAACAAGGCTTGTGGTCATGCTGATGCATTAGATGCGTTGAAGATAAAGAAGATAAATTAAATACCATGCCCTTATTTATATGGTTAGTTATAATATATTCAGTAAAAATAAGGAAGTAACAAATATGTATATTATTATGGAGCTCACATCGCAGCTCGCTCATTTTTCCCATGTTAGACCAACTATATTCAGAATTTTCGTCTCCAGACCAGGTTGGACAAAATCCAATTCGAACCCATTTCGCCCAGCGGCTCAACCTCGGTCCAAATCACGGATAAGAATAAAACCGATTCTCGGATCGGACCGAACCGGCCGAGGCCGAAGTACAAAGCCGTCCCTAAAATCCTAACGCCGTCTCTCCCCCAAATCACCATCTCTCTCTCTCTCTCTCTCTCTCTCTGAGCAAGATTCGAAAAGCTCGGAGGGATGGGAGCTGGATTCATGGTTGGGGTTTTTGGCGGCCTTATTCTCGCCCACGCCGCGTATTCCACCATCCGATGTAAGCCCAGTTCTTCCTTTCTCTTCTGATTCTTCTTCTGAGAGCGGATTGATGGATTTGGGGTTTATTCCATCGATAACTTCCCCCCCTCTCAATATCTTCTTTTATTTCAATTTCCACTGCAGACAGAGGCATGATGAAGATCGTGGAGAAAGAGTTCTCGGGTCCTCCGATGAATGTATGCCCACTGCTAAAGATTTTCCACCTCTCCTTTCAATTTCTTGCTACAAAAATCCTTCTTCTGTCTTTAAATTCTTGACGTTTATGTGTAGTTTGCCTAATATACCAAGAAATTTTTGGCGCTTATGGATCTTTGTTTTCAAAGGTTGTGGCGGAGCTGCTTCTGGCGTTAGCTCTGTGCTTGTGGGCAGGGCTAGCCGTGCCCGCGAAGTTCCTATCCATACTCCCTGATTCAAATGAGAACAGGTATTTCCTTATATATCTCTATATATAGATTATTGAGCTGATTTTACTTTTTGCTATCTATTCAAAGCTAGATGTTTCTTTTGGATTTATGAGGTTGCCCGCCAATTACTTGTTTTTTAGTCACCACTAATAAGTAAATGTTGCATACTTGATATCGTTTCTCTCTGGTAAGATAATAATTTTAAGGAGGAATTATAATTCTTGATGCATCAAATTCCAGTATGATTTGATGATCTTGTGCATTGAGTCCACATACCAGGCTAAGATTGGAAGATTGGGCATAGGTACTAGAATTCTTATCAACTCTGGATGTTGGAGTGGGAATATGGTTTCCCCTAATTTGTGGCTAACATATAATGGCTAGCAGTCAGAGTTAACGGATGCTAAGCCACAATAAGTTTAAGTGAGTGAATGACCAAAAATTTCAGTATCTGTAGGTGCACCTCAAATCCTTGCGAAAACACAAAAGCCTCAAGGATATCATTCTGATGTTCGAGTTGATTTTGGTCTTAACATAGTGTTAACTGTCATAAGAAGTGTGTACAAGACAGCCCTAGTGTATTGGGAGGATAGTTCTGAGTGATGCAACATAACATATAGATCATCTGACACAAAATCTTCAAGTCGTTTCGCACTATTGCTTGTATTTAAGTTGATGAAACTAAACTGTCAGGATGGTTTTGACCTCATAATCAGTAAAGATATAATGAGATGCCAAATAGCAATGAAGGTATCATCATGAATGTTTGTTGGACGATAGATGCAGCTTGGGGAAGACTAGAATCTGGGTAACCAACAAGTTTTAGTGGGCCACCATTGGAGATGGCATACTTCTCCAAGAGTCATATTTAATGATTTACGTCTGTGAAAGTGAATTCTAACAAGTGAAGGTATGTTAGGCATAGGAATTGCGTTTGACATTGGATGAGTTGGATCTGGTGTGTTTTTGGCATCTTGATTGATATCTTAAATTCCAGCCTGAACCTCCACCTCATTTTTGTTGGATGTGCCAAATAACTAATGACATGCATGCTTACACATTCAATTGTGTTAAGGCACAGGATGGACCATGGAGACACAAACATCTACTCAATTGTCATAAGATGCCGGATGGAAATGCTAAACAGCTAAGAGGGCCCATCGCACAATCTATTGACTATTAGAATTCTTTTCCCTACAGGACTAATATTTTATTTTACATTCAAAAAGGGGTTCTCTTTCTATCAATATTTTGATTTTTAAAAGTCACATGCATTTGCACATCCATAATAGCACAGAAACTACTGTGAGAGGCTCTGCAAATTAATATAAGATGCAAATTACAAAGGGATTGAGATTTTAGTCAAAACCAAGGTTCGCCATATTGAGAACTGATACCGTTTTGGTATCAGATTGATATGGTTTTGATATCGAACTGATACAATTCAATATGGAACGTACCATACCGAACCGATTGCATACTGGTTACCCTATACTGAACCACTAAAGTACCGGTTGGAAAAAGTGGAAGGTTCTAACTTATGAACCACCCTATATCGAGTTGAACTGGGCGGTTTGGCATGGTATAGGATGGTTTAGTATGGTACAAGGTCAATATGAGATTGATACGAGGCCGTTCTAAGCTATATAAGGTGGTTCGAGGCGGTACTAGTCTTATGCCATTTCAAAATAGTGAACCGTATTGGTTCCACACTAGTACGGTTTGATACGCCCCATACTAGATGGTTCAATATGGTATGATGTACCTTGTTCAAAACAATCCATGAAAAGTTGATAAGGGGAAGTTCTAATGGAAATTAAGTTATAAGTTATTATTACTATTATGATTTTCATCTTCAAGGTAGGGAAGAGGTGATCTGTGCACATTCTTGTATTTGGTTTTTCCCCACAAAACATGGCCTTTATGGGATGATGGATTATGTAGACTTTGTGGCATGCTAACACATATGGGGCTCAATGTGGAAAAGGAAAAACTAGTTCATTAGATGTCACCAACATCCATGCTAATGAGAACTTGAAAGTTGTGGAATAAAAGGGACTTATTATTCATTTAGAGAGACAAAAGTTTGACTTATAATTATCGAAGTTAGGTTGGTAATGCTTTGGCACATGTTCTATTGATCATGTTTTTTCACATAACCTAACTTCATTATGTGGATATGTTTGTCCTTCAAGCTAGTAAATGGTCACTTTTGATGTTTTAATTGCTAGGGCTTATTCCTTGGGCCTTGGTTTATTTTTTTTGTTATTGGAATGGGAGGCACGCCAAGCTTCATGAGTATTTTATGGTACAAATTTCTAAGACAGTTTTGGAAATCAATTCATAAATTCTTTATTGTTCTATGTAACTAATAAAGTTGATCATTAAGGTATTAAATCTTGTGGATAGAGGTATCCCGATTTTTTCACAGGATGAGATGTGGGGAGTGTCCTAATTTTTTCCTACGTCTTGTTCTATCTTGATCCCAATCCGGTTAGGTATCTTAATACTTGCTTGTGATGCTTTTTTTTTTTTTTTTTTAAGCATTTGTAAAACTTTAATTTTTTATTTGATTTTTAAATATATTTGAATTTCAAAAGTTATATCATTATGATAAATTAGATTTATTTAAAAGTGACGCTATAATGTATTATGTCTGAGACGGGATTGAATGGAATGGTTGAGATTACTCACGGAATCTCTCTGGAATGAGACATCTTGGCCATATCGGCTTCTATCTCATCAAGACTTGAATCTCGTGTCTGATTGCAAAACAAAAGATGAGCTTTATTTATGCTTTGACTTCAGACCTTTTTTTTTTTAATGGGCTTTTAATTAAATAAGTGTTTCAGAAAGAAATGATGTCTCCAATACAATCTTGTGATCTTAAGTGATTTAAATATTTTTAATTGATTACTACATCAAACTCATCGCTAATATAATCTTGTGATCTTAAGTGATTCAGATATTTTTAATTAATAACTACATCAAACTCATCTCTTTCTACCGTCTGCATTAAGAAGCCTATTCAGATGCACTATCTATAAAGATGTGTAAGGTAGTGTGGATGGATAAGATACAATTCAAATAAACCTCCAGTTAGATATGAAAAGGTTTAGATGATGATGATCCAAATCAATTCTCTGTAGTGTCCTAGGCAACTTTGGAAGTGCGTCCACACTTGGACGTGAATCCAGTGTTGACATCCGTCTTGCTATTCTTTGCTCTTGATTAATAGGCTGAGTAATTACTAAATAAACAGTGAACGTTGGATGATTTCTATGTAAGTGCTAAATAGCCAATCATTGGTGAATTTATTTATTTGCTCTCTCTCTCTCTCTCTCTCATGCACACAAGTGCGCACACATGAACACACTGATATGAGACAGGTGTGGCAAACCTACATCATGGATTGCATCCTGATATCAGACTTTCTGTGTTGAAATGCAGGATTGATTCCTCACCAACCAACCTGGACTTCATGCTATTCAATCACCGTGGCAAAGTTTTACCAACTAATACAGAATTGAAGCTCAAGGCATAGGATTTTTAATAATCATGACGCATGAAGATCCTGGTTTTCTTCCAAAGCCAATTTGAGGGACGATATCAGAATTCAGGTGTTACATGTATTACCAACTAATGCAGAGTTCAAGTTCAATACATAGGATTTTTAGTAGTCGTAAAAATCCTGGTTTTCTTCCAAAGCCTAGTTGAGGGATGATATCAGTGTTAAGGAGTTCTGTGACTTGGAACAAGTGTTTACCCTTCTTTTGTTTTTGTTTTTCTCTGTAGTTATTTCTATTCTCAAACACCAAACAGCTATTCTTTTGAAACACAGACAGCTTGCGTTCCATGTTTGATTGAAATCGCAGTTTTGTATCCATTTCGTTGTCAGTGATGATGTTCATTGATAATTCCTCCAACTCTTGGAAAGTAGACAGTAGTTCACTGTTTAACAAAAGACAGTAGTTACCGAGCTTGATGTGGTGATAATAAATCCTATTAATGTTCAAATCCACATTTGCATCTCTCTCTCTCTCTCTCTCTCTCTCTCTATATGAGATCACTGATGGTCATGGGCTGAATGTATCCGAATTCATTGTTGCTGCAAAAATTCATTCTCCGGTTTGGGAGCGGTGCACGTTAGTATTCGGATAGCGCTCTTCCATCTAGGTGGACTTGCAAGGCAGTCCTTATGCAGGAAGCATTGGGAGTGGCCCCTGCGGAAGATCCTCCGATACCTAAGTCAGTGGAGATTTTGAGGAAACAGATGAGAGGAAAAGGCTCTAGTAGAAGGATCTTCCTCTTTGAGATGATTTTTCAGGAGCAATGACAGTTGTTAGAGTTTTCTTTGGGCTTAGATTGCCTTCGAGAGCGTGCCTGAGGGGTCTAGGATTTGTCATTTATATGCTGTCGAGGAGGTGAGCCATTACTTAATTTTTCGGGCGCGTTTTAGGGAGTTGACATTCGATAAGGCCGGAATCCTAACGATTACGAGGATCGGCAGTTGATGAAGTTAACGGACGCTTTATCGAAAATTTGGAATTCCATTGATCATGAATAGAGTACTGTATTTGACTCTCATTTTCGTTTTGGGAAGCTCATTCCGTGATTCTTGCAATCAGGATGGTTCATTCTTCGAGATATCCAGCGTAGTTTAAAGTAGCAATGGCGCTTACGTTGAAGGGATGAAGATCGATCCTGGCGAGGTACTAAGATAGCTCGGCCCTGTCGAGGTTCGGATATAGTTCGGCCCTGCCGAGGTTCGGAGATAGCTCGACCCTTCCGAGGTTCTGAGATAGTTTGGCCCTACCGAGGTTCGAAGACCGCCTCTGGTCTTGGCATCGACTGATGATGGTGTTGGTATTAACTCTGGAGTCAGTGAGAAGACCGACTTCGGAATTGATGCTAGGGCCGACTATGGGGTTGAGTCGGTGTTGAGGCCGACTGGGGCCGATTCGGTGCTGAGGCCGAGTTCGGAGACAAGGCCGCCTTGGAAGCTGGAGACAAATCCAGAGATGAGGCCGCCTTGAAAGTTGGGGCCGCTTTCGGAGATGAGACTGCCTTGGAGGCTGGGGCCACTTTTGGAGATGAGGCCGCCTTTGGGCCGAGTAGGTGCTAAGGCCTACCAGAGCTAACTTGGAGTCTAGAGCCAAATCTAGAGACAAGGCCGCCTTGGAAGCTGGGGTTGCTTCCAGAGATGAGATCGCCTTGGAGGCTGGGGCCGCCTCAACTTTCGCCGTTAACTCACATACGGCTTTATCAGCCATATTACATGGCAGTTTGTCTTTTCCCAAATATGATAGTTAACGAGTCAGGAACCGAAAGTGGCTCTAGCCTTTTTGCTATATACACGGATGTTGGCGCAATGATAATTTTACCCCGCATCACATGCTCCCCACTCCCTAGTCCGAAGCGTAGGTTCGGGCATAGGGAGTAGAGTTCCAGATGTCTTAATTCGATTGAAAGAACTTTTTGGCCGTACTGAGAATTGCTCGGCCCTGCCGAGGTTTAAAAAGAATCTTACCTCGCTTCGCCAGGGTGCGGAGATTGTTCATCGGAGACATTTTACTTGGCCCTGCCAAGGTACTAAGAAAGTTGCTCGGCCCTACCGAGGTACGGAGAAAGTTTTTACTTAGCCTCGCCAAGGTTCGAAGAATATTGCTCGGCCATGCCGAGGTACGAAGAAAGTTGCTCGGCCGTGCCGAGGTATGAAGAAATTTTTACTTGGCTCTGCCAAGGTTCGGAGAATATTGCTCGGCCATGCTAAGGTACAGAGAAATTTTTTACTTGGCCTTGCTAAGGTTCGAAGAATGTTACATGGCCGTACCGAGGTACTTGTCAAGGTTTGGAGAACGTTGCTCAGCCGTGCCGAGGTACGGAGAGAGTTGCTCGGCCATGCCAAGGTACGGAGTAATTTTTACTTGGCCCTGCCAAGGTTCGAAAAATGTTGCTCGACCGTGCCGAGGTACGTAGAAAGTTGCTCGGCCATACCGAGGTACGAAGAAATTTTTACTTGGCCCTGCCAAGATTCGGAGAATGTTGCTTGGCCATGTTGAGGTACAGAAAAAGTTTCTTGACCATGCTGAGGTACGGAGAAATTTTTACTTGGCCCTGCCAAGGTTCGGAGAATGTTGCTCGGCTGTGTTGAGGTAAAGAGAAATTTTTTATTTGGCCCTGCCAAAGTTTGAAGAATGTTGCTCGGCCGTGCCGAGATACGGAGAAATTTTTTACTTGCCTTTCATCCATAACTCAAAGAAGAATATTATTCAATAAGAGATATTTGGATCGAAGAGTTAAGTCTTATTATAATGAGCAAAATGGCTCGGTTCAGGCATACTTCACTAGTAATAACTTGAGGTTTAATCTAGTTCCATGTCTTTGGGGTACTGTATCCCTTAAAGGTCTTCATTGCTCAGAAATGATCCGAGTTCCATATCCTAGGGATACTATATCCCTTGAAGGTCTTCATTGCTCAGAAGTGATCCAAGTTCCATATCCTCGAGGCACGGTATCTCTTTGATGCCCTCATTTGAAGAGGTAAGCCCCTCACACCGAACCCTTTCAAACCGGTTCTTCTCTTCGCTTGGCCGTACCTGGTAGGATCTGGCGTGGGCAATCTTTTTAATAGCACCAATCGCCAGTAGATTCGTCATGCATAGTTGTCATTGCAGCCCGTCATCCCGAGCAGTTGGAGAAACGGGACTGGGGGATCACGGCGGCGGCGTTGAGTCATGGCAAGAGAATACTGGAGGTAAGGAGCGAGTCCAACAGGATCTGTGCAGGCTCCTACCTCCTCCCCTCTACGGTGCCAGTTCAATTTCTTTATGGTCGGGCTATCGCTGGAGGCTAGTGGCTTCCAGTGGATTGGACGGAGGGACCACCGGTAGGACCGGGGTACTGTTCCACCAGAAAGTTGTTGAGTGAGTGCAGTAGGAAGAGGAACTCCATAAAGCCTCTACACTAGTTATGACATGGCTTGAACTTGCTGGACCAGCATGTTGAACTGGTCCTGAGTGACCGGGGTTGCTAGCGGTGGAGGAGTCTCGGTTGGCGATGGCTGCAAAGGCGCCGTGTTGTTTATGGGATTAGACCTTTGAGAGGTGGTTTGATCAGGAGCATCTATGACTGCTCTCTTACGGTAGGCAATTGAGGAATCGTCCTTCTTGTATGGAACCTTGTCTTCTTGGTTTCAAGTTTTCAAAGGGACTTGGGCCGTTCCTCTAGCGCCAATCTGTTGCTGCAAAAATCCGTTCTTTGGCTTGGGGGCGGTGCACGTCAGGATCCGGGTAGCACTCTCCCGTTCGGATGAATCTGCAAGGCAATCCTCACGCAGGAAGTGTTGGGGGTACACCCTGCGGAAGACCCTTCAATGCCCAAATTAGTGAAGATTCTGAGAAAACAGATGAGAGGAGAAGGCTTCAGCAGAAGGATCTTCCTTTTTGAGATGTTTTTTCAGGAGCAATGACCTTTGCTAGAGTTTTTTTGGGCTTAGATTGCCTTCGAGAGCATACCTAGGGGGGTCCTAGGACTTGGTATTTGTACGATGTCGAGGAGGTGAGCCGTTACCCGATTTTCTAAGCGCGTTTTAGGGAGTTGTCATCCGATAAGGCCGGAATCCCAACGGTTACGAAGATCGGCAGTTGATGAAGCTGACGGGCGCTTTATCGAAAATTTGGAATCCCGTTGATCATGGACGGAGTGCTATATTTGGCTCCTATTTTTATTTTAGGAAGCTCATTCCGCGATTCTTGCGATCAAGATGGTTCATCCTCTGAGATATCTGGCATGGTTTGAAGCAGCAATGACGCTTACATTGAAGGGATGAGGATCGATCCTGGCGAGATACTAAGATAGCTCGGCCCTGCCGAGGTTCGGATCTAGCTTGGCCCTTCCGAGGCACCGAGATAGCTCGGCCCTGTTGAGGTTTGGAGATAACTCGGCCCTTCGAGGTACTGAGACCATCTCTGGTGTTATCATTGAGACCGATGATGGCATCAATACTAACTTTGGAGTCGATGAGGAAACTGACTTCGGAATCTGTGCTGAGGCCGACTATGGGGCTGAGTCCATGTTGACGCCGATTGGGGCCGATTCAGTGCTGATGCCGACTCTGGAGGCCGAGTTCGGCGATGAGGCCACATTAGAAGCTAGGACCGAATCCGGATATGGCCTTGGAAGCTGGGGCCGCTTCGAAGATGAGACCGCCTTGGACGCTGGGACCGTTTTAGGAGATAAGGCCGCTTGGGGGTCGAGTCGGTGCTAAGATTGACTAGAGCCGACTTTAGAGTCTAGAGTCGAGTCTAGAGACAAGGCCGCCTTGGAAGTTGGGGCTGCCTTCTAGAGATGAGATCGTCTTGGAGACTGGGGCTGTCTCAACTTTCATCGTTAACTCACACGCAACTTCATCAGTCATATCACATGGTAATTTATTTTTTCTCGAATATGATAATTAACGAGTCAGAAATCGAAAGTGGTTATAGTCTTTTCATTATATACATGAATGTTGGTACAATGATAATTTTACTCTGCATCATATAATATGATTTTTAAGACACAGTGATGCAGTGAAACCTTAGGTCATGAAAGGAGAGATGAGATGAAATGAAGCGAAACGAAAAATGATGCGGTTAGAATTATTATTCGACAACAACTCCGGGCGGTGCATGGTGTACGCAAGCTGAGGCGGAGACGTCGGTGTCATGCGGTTGCTAGCCTTGGCCCTTGGGTCTTTCCTCCTCAAACCTCGTCTCCTGCGGCTGATTCATGTTGCAGGCGTTGCACTAAGAAAATCAACTTGCCACGGTGCTCACATGTGAATTTTTATGTAAAAAAAGACTTGGGAACATGTGAATTAATTAACCATCAACTGAGGGGCTTCCATTTTAACAAACGGTAGCTAGTGATGTTCTAACTTCCTGTAGAGGGGAAGCAGCAGGTTTGTTGATTAGAAAGATTTTATAGACTATAATCCCCTTCTCCGAGTCTAATGCGTTTGTTTGTTTGTTTGTTTGTTTTCTCCGGAAAAGGGCTGTCGATGGATTCTGAAGGAGTATTTCTCTGAGATATTAAACTGAAATAATTAAAATTAATGCAAAACACTTTCAATTTAAGTTGGATTTAATGGGTGCATTATTCGTCATTGGAAGACATTCTAAATGAGCCAAAAATGCTATAGTTGAACTAGAAACCTAATTGATTGTGAATTTACTGAACCAAAGTTTAAATCAAGCTGGTTCGGTGAACCAGAAAATAGATTAAATCAAATTGGGTGAACTAGAATTCAAACTTAAAGGACCATAGTGCTGTTTATGTTTAATTAATGTGGATATTAAAGATGAATTACCCTGACATTGGTCTAATTAGGCTATAAATAGCGGCCTAATTAAATGGGTATGTTTGATTTCATTGCTTACATTTTTATAGTATGCATGCATCATGAATTTGTGCATATGATTTACCAGCATATTTTATATGTTTTATTATAATATTATGAGGTGGATGATTATGATTTTGGAGTATCATATATGGTGCTATCATGAGTTTTATGATGCATGTTATTGACTTTATGATGTCTGCGGTAAAAGATGGAATGTCATGGCATAATGTTTGGCATGCAGAGGTTTATGATACATGAGACTAATGCAAGAATCAACTTAATGATACTAATGTGAGAACTGAGAACTAACTTGGGTTGAGAACTAGCTTGGGTTGAGAACCAATTTGGTGGCATGCATGCAAGGCTATTACTCTATAGTAAAGCTAAAAGCTGTTACTTTAATATGATGTTACGTTACATTGATGCTGCGTGAATATATTGTTTCCCTAGTTTGTTATATATATATATATATATTCATTTTAACAATGTTTATGATTTTCTTCTGAGATGACGTACGTAGCTTTTCTTTGATGTTGAGTATATAGATATATCTTGCATGCTCATATACTTGATTCATTAAATAGAAATTTTGGCGATCCTTGTAAATTAAGATTGTCGAGCAAAACGGAACAAGTCCACTAGAGCAAACCATAAACTAGTCAACTCTTCTTTTATTTGCAGCAAATAAGCACTTTTCTTCCGCTCAAATTAAGGACTTGCTTTACATAAAAGAAAAACGGATATATATTTAGGCGCGTAACTAGAAATATTAGCGTGACGAGAAATAAAACTAATCAGTAACTCTTCAAATAAAGATCAGAAAGTATTCTCTGAAATTTAGAAAAGAAAAGTAGCAATGCAAGAATTCTTATTATTACCATTCAACCAATTGTTGAATATTAAGGCATAACCCGAACCAAACTAACTCCACATCATGACATCCATCCCTAAACTCTATCTGCAAAAACTCCAAATTAATCATATCCCTATACTAAACTCGATCGATCAATACTTCTCCTCGTCTATTTCAACTTGGAATGGGAATTCAATGGCATTGTCACCAGTGCCAACGAAGACGGTGTGCTGGCCAGCCGGCAGAGCAACATAGGCCGAGCTGGTCACGATGCTCAAAGTCTTGCATGAGATAAGGTTGAAGGTCACGACCTCAGTCGCGCCCGCAGGCACGAACACTCTCTGGAATCCGATCACCTGCTTGATGGGAGCGCCAACAATTCCAGCGGGAGGACTCGAGAATAGGATCACAGTCTCAGTGCCATCCACCTTTCCAGTGTTACTCACAGAAACATAAAAGGTTATATCCTCTACGTCGCAGGAAAGGTCGTCAATGCGAGCTCCATGGCACCTCGGGACGTACGCAGTGTCGTTGTAAAGAATCTGCAGGCAGTGCCGGTTGAATGCCAACTTCTTGTTGAGCGACTTCTGAGGCGAGGTTACGGCGTAAGAGAAGTTGGTGTAGCTGAGACCGTAGCCAAATGGGTAGATGGTGGAGCCATTGTAGAACTTGTAGGTCCTTCCAGGGTAGCCCAGTTCATCAATGGGACGAAGGTTCATCGACGTCATTGGTAGCTGATAAACGTAGTCACCCGGGTACCATGTAACGGGGAGCTTTCCTCCTGTTAAAATTAAAAAAAAAAAGAGGTCAGTCCAAATTAATTAATGAAGCCATTAATAATTAAAACAAGTAATTAAAAAAATTAAGATAACAATGTATACATGTAATGGAAAAAATTATTATATATATATACCGGGATTGTATTTGCCATAGAGAACGTCTGCAATGGCGGCACCACCTTGTTCGCCAGGATAACCAGCCCAGACGATGGCATCGATGTCATCAGAGTTCTGGAATTCAGCAATATTTAGACCTCCGGCTGACATGATGAGAAGAATGACAGGGCCAGTTGATGCTTCAGCTACTTGTCTAATGAGCATACTTTGGTAACCGGGAAGATCGAGATCAAGACGGTCGAGGCCCTCCGCCTCGACGCTCAGGTCAAGGCCGACGGCGATGATCGTAGCATTGGCACCCCATGCAGCCTGAACTGCAGGGAAGATGAAGGTCTCATTCTTGCAGGAAACATCAGCACAACCCATCCGATATGTAACATTATTGGCATACGCCTTCAGCCCATCAAAGGGGGAGACAAGGTTGCATGGAATACCTTCAACAAGATAAACTCTATTAATTAATTAGCTATCTTTTTTTTTTAAAAATAAAATAAAGAAAGAAAGAAAGAAAGAAAAGCTATATATATATATATATTTCAGTCGTACCTGCATAATTTCCAATCATGACTGAGGTGGCATTGGCATGAGGACCAACGATGGCGATGTTCTTGTGGAGATCAGTGCTAAGAGGCAAAGTATTGTTACTGTTCTTAAGCAAAACAATTCCTTGCCTTGCTGCATCGGTTGCCAAATCGACATGCTCTTTGGAACAAATAGCAGAGGCGTTTAGTGAGTCGTAAACAGGTTGACCATCAAACCAACCAAGTCTCAGGAGCACGATAAAGTCGTTAATCAAAGCTTGGTCCATATCACTTTCTTTGACACGACCATTCAACGCTGCCGACTCGAGGTAATTTTGATAGTAGGACATGCAATCCATGTCCAGCCCTGAATGTCGAAGTGACCACAAGGTTATAAAATATTAACGTAATCTAACTAATTTTTATCACTATATATACGACGTACAGTACCTTACTAGATATAAATAACTCAAAATATTAATATTAATCCAAAAAAATAATTTCTTGATATCAAAAGTAATTAAGTATATATTACCAGCATTTAAGACCTGAGCAACTCCATCATGTGGCGTGTCGCCTATGAACTTCTGAGTCTCAACTATCGTCTGGATCGAATCACAATCAGATACAATATAACTGCATGCCAACAAGAAAGATCGAGGAAAAGAAACAAAACAAAAATGAATGATAAATAGTGCACCAAATTCAATTAATTGCAAATCATTTATTATAATCAGATCGAAAAGAACGACGATCGAATATAACTCATGAAGTATATACCCATGGAGATTCCATTCTCCTCTAATCGTTCCTCTCAAAAGCCTTGCATCAGTACAAGTTGGGATGCCCCATATATTATTATATGAGCACATGACGCTGCTAACATCACCTTCCTTAACGCACGTCTCAAAAGGACGAAGGAACGTCTCGACCATATCTTGTTCAGTGGCCTTTAAGAATTACAAAGGATCAATATTGCATGTAATGCGATGATGAGGGACGACGGCAGATAAGTATAATGAATATAACATCTAACATCTATTGGTAGCAAAGCTTACATTGGCACTGAAATGAAACCGATCGATGAGCATGTTGCCCTTATCGGTCCATTGGTCAAGATCATAGGCAGCATAGTGTTTGCAGCAAGCAGCAACCTTGAGCGGTCTAGTGTTCGGATCCGAAGTGTTCTCCTGCCCTTCGATATCCTGCAAACCCCTGACATAGTTAACAGCATAGCGACCAACAACATGGGGATCTTCACCAGGAGTCTCCAGGGTTCTTCCCCATCTTGGATCCCTAACCACATTGATGTTAGGGCTCCAAAATGTAAGACCTGCCACCCCGAGATTGTGCATAGCCCTCGCCTCTGTGGAGACAGCCTACAAACAAAACCAGATTCATCGATCCATTATTTGCCTGTCGATGTAGACCATTTTTTTTTTTTTTAATGATTGATACGAGTAACTGCTACTAGGAATACATATTTAATTATGTTATATGAGAAAGATTCCATTAAGGAAGAAAAAAAAAAGGATCAAAACTTTTGCATGCATGCGGGATACGTAGCAAAACCAAAAGGAATTAGAGATGGAATTGAAGGCATTCATGATAAGCATGCACCTGGCCAATGGCCAGCCACAAGGACTCGTTGAAGGAGGAGGTGGAGGTGATCGGAGTCGGGAAGCTCGTGGCGGCCGGCACAATCTTGCCAAACCTCGACCCATCGCCGACGTTGGAGACGCCGTGCAGGGCCTCCGACCACCAGTTGTATTTCGGGATTCCAACACGAGGGGCACCGTTGTTCTGGCTACCGAGAAGCTGGGCCTTCTCGGCGAGCGTTAAGCTATCGGTCAACCGCTTGGCCCTCTGATAGAATGATAAACTTTGGTCACAGTAGGCCAAATTGGAGATGTTGAGGCCGCCTGACTTCAGGCGATTGGCATCGCAGACTTTCTTGTAGTTGTAGAGAGGCGTGTTGGGGTCCGCACCGGAAGCCAAGGTGGCGAAGGCTGAGAGGAAGAGGAGGAGAGCATGGAGAGAGGAAGCCATTGCATGCGACTTCATACCCTAGCTATCTCTAATATTACTAACACAACAGGGCCGTGGATTAATGAGGTGGTGTGGTGGGATTTTAATAGAAGGGAGAGGGAGAGAGAGAGAGAGCGGTTTTCTAGTCTAGTTTAAAATTGGAAATCCGATCAAAACCAAATTATCTCCGTATCTTATCCACACTTTTATTCAGTTAAGGATTGAAATTAGATTTAAAATGAGGAAAGTGGAGTGGTTAAATATTTATCTGAAAAACAGTAGTATTTTCTCTTAATTATCTGCCGGATTCTTATCGATTTACCAACCATCAATCTCTTCCAACCTTCTTCCCAGCCTTGATTCCTTGAAACAAACTTTAATTACCTCGTTCTTAACTTATATAAAGCCCCCAAACCCCGCCCTTCTCTACCTCATTCCTTAGCCATTTCTCCCTCTCCTCACGAGAGAGAAAGAGAGAGTCACGATGGCTCCCTTCCATATCGTCTTCCTCCTCTCCTGTGCTGCCGCCATTGTCTCTCCTTCCTTCTCTCGTTCTATTGGACCCGCTTCTCCGCCGAGTTTGAACCCTGGCCCCATCAACACCAACGGGAAGAACTACTCCAAGGTCTGCGACCCGGCCCGCTTCGCCGACATGAAGCTCGACATGGATGACTTCCACTACTGTGACAAATCACTGTCATATGAGTTGAGGGTGAAGGACCTCATCGGCCGGATGACACTCGCCGAGAAGGTGGGACAGCTCGGCGACAAGGCCCAAGGCGTCCAGCGGATCGCTCTCCCCCCGTACAACTGGTGGTCCGAGGCCCTCCATGGCGTTGGCACTGGGGTTGCCCCCATCTACGGTGGCATTGTCCCCGGCGCCACCAGCTTCCCAACCCCTATCCTGACCGCCGCCTCCTTCAACGAGCCCTTATGGAAAACGATCGCTCAGGTACGTAATTTGTTCATATATAGCTTTAGATCTTCTTCTTTGTTTATATATATTTAAGGGAAATAGCTTTAGATCTTCACATGCTCTTGGGTATTATTATTGTCAACTTTCTTGGTTTTCTTCTCTACAGTTCCCATTTTCTAATATTTGAAATAGTCACATCATTTTCCGCACCATTAATAATTGGAGAGCCTCTAAATGTAGTCAAATATTAATTATGGTCATCCCTACGTACGCTTCCTCACTAACCCGGAGAGACAACCAAAAGCACTCAGGTTGGTGAATGAAATAGCTTGGTTATCTATTAATTAGATCTATAAACAAATTCATTAAATCTATTTTTTCTTTGCAAGATATTATGTACATTAGAAACAAATAGAGAGGTGAAGTGTTAATTAGGAATTGAGGCGGATAATAGAAGGATAACATTTTTTTTTTTTTTTTTGCCAAATAGATCGTTTATTTATTTTGATGATTTGTTATCGTTAATTTGCATTTTTTGATCGTAGGCTATATCCACAGAAGGAAGGGCGATGTACAATGTTGGCCAAGCCGGATTGACCTTTTGGAGCCCAAACATCAATATTGTCAGAGATCCAAGATGGGGAAGAGCTCTTGAGACGCCGGGCGAGGATCCCTTCATGGTTGGCCGCTATGCTGTTAATTTTGTCACAGGTTTGCAGGATACTGAGCAATTGAATCGTCCAGCAGATTTGAATTCTCAGCCTCTTAAGGTTTCGGGCTGTTGCAAGCACTTTGCTGCATATGATCTTGATAAATGGTTCCATGAAGACCGCCACAAGTTTGATGCTAGGGTAATAATACAATAGATTTTAAACTTTAGTTTGATTTTACACTTGATATGTACTACAAATTTACTGGAATTAATCCCTATGATCCTCTTAAAATTTTATGGCTTTGATTTTATTTTAAGGTGACTGAGCAAGACATGGTCGAGACATTCATGAGACCCTTCGAAGTGTGTGTTAAGGAAGCTAATGTCAGTAGCGTGATGTGCTCCTTCAACAAAATCAATGGCATTCCAGCTTGTGCTGACACCAATCTAATGACCAGGATCTTCCGAGATGAATATCAGCTTAATGGGTAAGATCATTTTTATCTCTCTCTCTCTCTATATATACATAATTTCACCATCTTATAATAATCCTGGTTGAATAAATAGATCCTAACGTGTAATATTTTTCAGTTACATTGTTTCTGACTGTGACTCGCTGGATGTCATTTATCGAGTAATGAATTGGCTTGGTGACACCCAGGAGGATGCCATTGCTCAAACTTTGAGAGCTGGCAAGTCTTAAGCTTTTTTTTTTTTTTTTTTTTTTTTTTTGTTTAGAAAAAAATTCTTCTCTATCCAATACTATTTATCATTAGAAAAATAATGTTGCTAATTAAACTAAGTTCTTAATTTTATGTTACAGGACTGGATTTGAATTGTGGATGGGGAGAATTTAACATCTATCAACACTGGGGGGAGTCAGCAGTGCATCAAGGAAAAGTGAGGGAGACTGACATCGATAGAGCTTTGACGAACCTTTATATGGTTCTAATGAGGGCTGGATTCTTTGACAACATCCCGGCTTATGAGAAGCTTGGAGCGAAAGACGTTTGCACCCAAGAGAACATCGAGTTGGCTACTGAGGCTGCGAGGCAAGGAATAGTCCTCCTGAAGAACGACAACAACACATTACCTTTGAATCCAAATAATATTAACCTTGCGGCATTGATCGGCCCTCATGCCAACGCCACCGTAGCCATGATCGGAAACTATCACGGTATAGTATTTGATCGATCGAACACGTACACCTTGTCCGGTTGCAGCAGTAATTAGTGTTTGACGTAATTTCTTTCTTCGCCAATATTGTACGACGTAGGTACGCCGTGCCGATACACCTCTCCCTTCGATGCCATTGGAAAGGATGTCAAAAAAGTCGAGTACAACATAGGTTGCGACGTCCTTTGCACGAATGAGAGCATGTTTTCCGCGGCTGTGGGCTCTGCGGCGAACGCCAATGCCACGATCATTTTCGCAGGGTTTAGTCTCGATGTGGAAGCCGAAGAACGAGACCGGTTGGATCTCTTCATTCCTGGGAACCAAGTTGATCTCGTCAATCAAGTTGCAGCAGCTTCCAAGGACCCGGTTGTTTTGGTGATCTTCTCAGGTGGTGCGGTCGATATCTCCTTTGCCCAGAACAATCCTAAGATCGGTGCCATCCTCTGGGCTGGCTACCCCGGCGAGGAAGGAGGTCAAGCCGTTGCTGATATCATCTTCGGGCGCTACAATCCCGGTAGAAATTAATCTCTGTTGAAAATGGTAGCATATATGCGATCGATTTTCTTTTATAATTACTATACTAAATACTAATCGATCGATCTGTAATATTTTAAATCGTCGAGCAGCTGGAAGGCTTCCCTTGACATGGTACACGAATGACTATCTCAAAGCACTCCCCATGACGTCCATGAAACTGCGGCCGGTGGAAGAGCTGGGCTACCCCGGGAGAACATACAAGTTCTTCAATGGCCCCGTCGTCTACCCCTTCGGCTACGGTCTCAGCTACACAGCGTTCAGCTACAACCTCTGCAACCCCGCAACCTCTCTCAACATCAACGTGTCCAACCCGCTGTCCTGCAAACACCTCGCCTACAACACCAACTCCACTGCTCCCCCCCCTTGCCCATCCGTCAACACCGTCGACGAGCCATGCACGGACGCGATCGACTTCCAGGTGGAGGTGAAGAACACGGGCAGCATGGACGCGAACCACACCGTGCTGGTCTACTCGAGGCCGCCTCCTGAGGTCGCCGATGCGCCGATTAAGCAGTTGGTGGCGTACCAGAGGGCGTTCATCCCGGTGAACGAGACTGCTAGATTGAACTTTGTGATAAACGCTTGCAAGGCGCTGGCGGTGGTGGAGCGCACGGCCTACGTTGTGCTGCCGGCTGGGAAGCACACCATCGAGGTCGGAGTTGGCCCGGCCTCGGTTTCCTTTCCACTGGAAGTCACGCTTCAAGTTTAGAATATTTTTAAGCTTGTGTTCGAGAGCTATCGTTCTCATCTCATCTATGTTATGTTAGGGTGGTTGTCTCGACCAATATTATGTTCATTTATCTTCGCTACGTCTCGTTCTTTTATTTATTTTATATATTAACGTCCTAGCTAATAGATCTAAAACATTCGTATTTATGCACGGTTATCTTCCATTATAATTGGAAGAGTACGTTCTTTTGTGACGTTAATAAATTGGTGGGGGATTACCTCCATCCCCTAACTTTTTGTGACATTTGCTAGCACACCTATATATATATATATATATATTTGTAACGCTGAGGAATTGAATATGGAAGTTTAGGATATACCATGCTATACATACAACTAAGTGGAAAGCACTGTACGTGGAGGCCGCTATCAACGGAATAGCTCTAACAAGAAGAGGAAGAAGAGGTCTTCCTTATATATATGATCTTGAACAAAAAGTTCTTTAATTTATGAACTCAAACAATAAAGTTATGAAGAGCTAGACTATCAAAGTTGATTTTAAGAACTTCCAAAAGGCAATGATAGAGCTTTGGGCAAAAGGCAATGATAGAGCTTTGGGATCCTAGAAATTATGTTCTTGAATAAAAGGATCTTCCTAGCTAATATCATCCTAAACAAATTAACAACAAAGCTATGAAGAGACTTCGATCAAGAACTTCCAACAAGGCAAGGATAGCTAGAGTTTTGGGATCCCAGAAATTTGGAATTATGAAAGCCTCGGTTGCCAGGTTCATGGGGAAATTATAGACCTTGCACTCTAGACAGATTAAGGAAAAGACACAGGTTCATAAGGAAATCATAAACCAGCTGCTCTATTGAAGATCGATTTTGAAAGGAAGTCGAGTTATTCCAAGGGAATTGTCAAGCTATTCCAGAACAACAAATAATTAAGACAGCTCCCACTAAAAGAAAAGATGGATCAAATCCTCAATATGCTTCCTTCATCTTTAACATAGGGGCGAAATGGAAGGAATTCAGCTTTATATGCAACAAAAATGAAGCTGGGAGACCACCTTGGAATAGCTTAAAAAGAGAATGAAGAACTCTGCTATATATGGGTCAACATCTTTCATATCTTCAAGAAATTTTTAGTAGAATCATTCTCAGAATTGGAAATCAAATGATGATGAACTTGCTTCACAATTATCTTAGAGTTAAATTCTGGACCCAGCATAAAGTATGAGTTGGATGTGGAGTGGGAGTGGCTAGGATCTTCTTAGTTAAACACGGAGGATAAATATGAAAAATGAGCTGAATATTCTAATGACCTTCTAAACTCATAAGCTTATCTACTGTAGAAAGTTCTGTGACTGCTCAACATTATATTTTGTAGGAATTTGATCGAGAGATGTCATAGAAAACCAGAGTTAAGTTGGCATCTCAATTATTGTCCCACTGCCATTAGCCAAATAAAGTTGCCTTCAAGAATTTTAGTAGATTTACATGAGACACCAAACCGAGGAAAAATTTGTTGGGAGCATATAGAAAAACTAATCATCATGGAACTGATACTCGGTAGATAATAATCGATGTAATAGGAATGGAGCACAAGACAAGCCTAACATCTACCAGCAAATGATAAAGATCCGTACTTCTAAATCTTTAATTTTAAATAGAACTTGTTCTTCACAGACTGAATATCTGATAGAATAAGACTGGTTCCTTTAATAGGGATTATCGGGATGTATACCAAGGTTATCCATCCTTTTGATTCCCAGAATAGAGGATAGATTATTGATGGTCTCTAATAATAGACTTCAGGAAAAGTATTGCTGTACAGCATGCGGTGCAAGAGGAACTGCATCCGCGCGCAGCGTGTGCGCACGCTAAGAATAAAAAATATATTTTAAAGCCCAAGCCATCAAGGGCAAAAAAGATATTTTAAAGCCCAAACAAGTTAGTGATATTGTTGGCTTGGGTCTTTCAGTCTTTTCGCAGAGATATGAGATGGATTCGCTCATCTCATCTGTTAGGTTGGTTCAATTTTGAGTATGAGGATTGGTTTTGCGTTCAAAAATTGATCATGTTTTAAGGTGAATTTAAAAAAATAAGATGCTTTCATCTTCAGAAATTATCTATTATCCTTTGCTTAAGTATTAAACTAATCAATAAATATTATATATATATATATTAAACAATTAAGAAATTCTAGCTATCAGATATCTAATATATATGTCAAAAAAAAAAAAACTCAATTCTAAAACGGATTCCGAACTGAACTAATCGGATTGGATTGGTTATGAATTATCTCTAAGATATAGCTTAGTGTCAAAATTTTAGAACCAATCTAATTGAGTTTGTTATATCTTTTAATCTAATCAATCCAACGTGATCTATGCTTATCTTTAACCATAGAGAACAAAAGAGGAGGAATAATAGTTTTTAAGAAAAAACAAAAAAAAAAAACAAAAGAGGGAGGGGAAAAAACAATTAACAGAGCAAAATCCTTGGTCACTCAAGGATTGAATCTTGCAAACAGCATTATGGTATGAGTCAAATGGTCTAATCAGATCATGTCAGTTGTGGGTCATAGTCTCATATATCGTCGTTGTTCTAACTTGATATATCCAACTTGAAACCGGCCCTACTTAACCTGCTGCCACTCCTAATTCAGCCAGATTGTGGAAGGCCATTTTTCCTGAGAGTCTGGATACGAGAGATCTTTTTCTTGCCCTCGCTAAACATGCAAAGAAACACATGAGCATGGGAATTATAAACCATCTCCATTACGATCAAGTCAGAGAGTTGAATTCGTGCTTCAAACTGGTAGACAGCGCCTGAAGTCATACTACAATTGAAATACTGAACACCTAACAGGCACGGAGTTGTGCTCTTGAATCAAAAAAAAAAAAAGACTGACAGGGCCATGCAGTTAATCCCAAAGGGAGAGGATCCAGGCTGTCGTTCCAACAAGATTTTCTTCTGAAATTCGATGTTTTTTAAACTCGTTAATAAAACATATATCCTTATCCTTCCATTCTCCCACTAGAGCGGCAGCTAGTTGTAAAGATCTAAACAGAACCAGTTAAATCTTATCAACTGCTTTAAATTTAAATTCAAAGCTAACCCAACATCTCCTGCTGCTATAAAAACCCATCCTACCTGATTTCCCTTTCTTCGCGATCTTCTTCGATCCTCCACTCTCTTCATACCACCAGAAGAGAGAAAGGAAAGATGGCAGCCTTCAATCTCTTCTTTCTTCTTTTTTTTTCTACCTTCGTCTCCCTTTCCTTCTCCCGGTCCCTTCCACAGGGCTCAAGTACCCCTAACGCAACCACTACTCTGCCACCTCCGAGGCGCGGGCCCATCTTGTCCGATGGGAGGAACTACACCAAGGTGTGCGACCCTGCCCGCTTCGCCGACTTGGGCCTCGACATGGATGACTTCTCCTACTGCGATGGGTCCCTGCCGTACGTGGTGAGGGTTAAGGACCTCATCGGCAGGATGACGCTCGCCGAGAAGATTGCCCAGATCGGTGACCTCGCTAATGGAGTCGACCGGATTGGGCTCCCCAACTACCGTTGGTGGTCGGAGGCTCTGCATGGCATCTCGGACATTGGCCATGGTACGTACTTTGGTGACATCGTCCCGGGTGCCACGAGCTTTCCTACTCCAATCCTCACCGCTGCCTCCTTTAATGAATCCTTGTGGCTAAAGATTGGTCAGGTGTGAATATTGCATAGAAATAAAGAATATATTGTTATAATTTTTATCTTATATTTTTCTTGTTATTTTTTTTTTTTTACATTTTAATTTGCATGCAATCTTATTTTCATACAATTAAAAGTGCATGCATGACAAAATCTTTCTTCCCTCCAATAAGTTTTTTCATTGCATCTCATTGTTACCATAAGTATTATTACTTTGTAACCTACTTCGATCGTAGGTTACTTCCACAGAAGGAAGGGCCATGTTTAACTTAGGCCACAGTGGATTGACCTACTGGAGCCCAAATATCAATGTTGTCAGAGATCCAAGATGGGGCAGAGCTCTAGAGACACCAGGAGAGGATCCATTCATGATTGGCCGCTACGCTGTCAACTTTGTCAGGGGCATGCAGGATGTCGAGGGAGCAGAGGTTGCCGAGGACCCCAACTCCAGACCCCTCAAGACTTCATCTTGTTGCAAACACTACGCTGCCTATGATGTTGACAATTGGTTCTTCCATGAACGATACTCTTTTAATGCGAGGGTACGTACGTAATGCTATACGTTGTTGATAAATTTTTGACTTAATTCTATTTAATAAATATATTGATCGATGAATTGAACATAGATTTGTATTCTAACAAAACTACATTTTGGCTTTCAGGTTACCGAGCAAGACATGATCGAGACCTTCGTTCGTCCCTTTGAAATGTGCATCAGAGAAGGCGATGCCAGCAGCATCATGTGCTCGTACAATCTCGTCAATGGCATACCAGTGTGCGCGGATGCCAGGCTATTGTCTCAGACCATCCGGAATGATTGGCAGTTTCATGGGTAACGTGCATGAACACTAGTTAAGTTCCTCAATTTAACACCTTATGATCAACTTTTTTCCTGCTGATATAAGATTTTTTTTTTTTTCCAGTTATATTGTCTCTGACTGTGACTCGATTGCGGTAATGGTTGAAAATGTCAAATGGCTTGGGGATGCTCCTGAGGATGCTGTTGCTCAAGTGATGAAAGCTGGCAAGTTTTCTGCATCTTATTTAATTAGTTTCCTTCTTTTTACGTGCTAATTATGTAAGTTCCATATGTTGCAGGATTGGATTTGGACTGTGGATACCCCAAGGCTCCCTACTATGAGAACAGCACGTTGTCGGCAGTGGCTCGAGGGAGGGTCAGGGAGTCAGACATTGATAATGCTCTGAAGAACCTGTACGTGGTCCTCATGAGGGTTGGATTCTTCGACAGCTTACCGGCCTATGAGTCCCTTGGATTGAAGGATATCTGCACCGATGAACACATCGAGTTGGCTACTGATGCTGCCAGGCAAGGAATCGTTCTTCTGAAGAACAATCTAACATTGCCCTTGGATGCGAAGAAACTCGACCTTGTCGCTTTGGTCGGTCCTCATGTCCAAACCACCAAGACTATGATTGGAAATTACGCAGGTAATTTATCAAACACTTTCTCTAGTCCGAACAATGCATCGAAATAAGAAGTGTTTGATGTAATGCCTCTTCCCCCCCTCCTCCTCTCTAGGCGTACCCTGTCGGTATACATCGCCATTTGATGCCATTACCAAGGAGGTTAAAGTTGACTACAAGCAGGGTTGTGCGGATGTGGCTTGCACCTCCCAGGATAGTATCGTCTGGGCTGTCAACGCTGCGAAGACTGCCAATGCGACCATCATCATTACTGGGTTGGATCTTGGCGTGGAAGCCGAGAGTCTGGACCGGTCGGATCTTCTCCTTCCTGGCTTCCAAACTAAGCTCATCAATGATGTCGCAGATGCTTCCCATGGCCCTGTAGTTTTGGTGATTTTATCCGCTGGTGGTGTTGATATCTCCTTTGCTCAGAATAATCCCAAGATCGGTGCCATCATCTGGGCTGGTTACCCTGGTGAGGAAGGAGGTAAAGCCATATCCGATGTCATCTTCGGACACTACAATCCAGGTACCATTCTTTAATCTTAATTATTGCGATAGGCGTTATTGTTTCAATGGATTTACTTGATATCACGCTCCATTTAATTTGACAGGAGGAAGACTACCATTGACGTGGTACAAGAATGACTATGTGAGGATGCTCCCCATGATCTCCATGAATCTACGTCCAATTGATGAGTTGGGTTACCCTGGTAGAACCTACAAGTTCTTTGATGGCACTGTCCTCTACCCCTTCGGATATGGCCTTAGTTACACCAACTTCAAGTACACCAACCTCAATTCCAAGACGAGTTCCATCACCATCCAGGTGAACGCCTTGCAGTCCTGCAAGCCGCTCTCCTTGAAGCCCAACGTCACTGCTCCACCCTGCCCTGCTGTCAATATCGGCAACTCCTCGTGCGAGGAGATCGCCTTCGACATCGATGTGGCCAACACCGGCAACATGGACGGCAGTGAAGTCGTTCAGGTGTACTCGAAGCCTCCGCCGGAGGTTGCTCAGGCCCCGTTGAAGCAATTGGTGGCATTCCAGAGGGTGTTCGTGCCGGCGAAAGGAAACGGTAAGGTGAGCTTCAGCCTCAATGCCTGCAAGGCGTTGGCGCTGGTGGAAAAGACGGCATACGTTGTGGTGCCTTCTGGGAATAGCACCATTGTGATTGGTAACGGCGATGGGGAAATTTCTTTTCCTGTGGAAGTCAAGATCCAAGTTTAGCTACTTTGTAACTTAGGCTGGTTGATCGTCATTTAGTTCAGTGAGTTGTTTGAGTGATCTTATTACGATTTTTAACTCCCTATGGGGAACTGCTGGTTCCTCTGTTTTGTGATCGAATAAAGTGAAGTCAAGGCCTTCTCTTCCTCCTTTTGAGAAAAACTTTGGCCAAGTTCTTGTTTGTGTTTTTAGGATAAACGTAGTTTGCTGCCATTGATCAAAGGAAAAACTAATCGTTCAATATTTACACTAATTGAGAGCCTTTAACTGAGATTTCATATTCTCATCTGAATGAAACTAAAATTATCATCTAATAAATCCTCTCTTCTCAACTACTATATATAACACACTTTATATCTCCTTGCTTTTAGCCCGTCCTCCATTTCTCAGTTTACACGTTACCAGAGAGTAAAATAAATTAATTAGCAGCTATACGGTTCTTCTCTCTGCTCTCTTTTGCACCATCATCTCCCTTTACTTCTCTCATTCCCTCCCACTTGGGTGAGCAATGGCTTATTAGATCTAAAATCCTAAAACCAACCTCTTTTGAGTTGGTTCTCCATTTCAGAGGACGGTTCAGAACCAACATTTCATAAAGGACTTATAAATTAAATGGTCTGCCATCTCTATTTCAAGTATTAGATTAATTAATAGATATTATATATATTATTAATAATAACTAAAAAAAAAAAAATCTTAGCCATTAAATATTGACATATATCAAACAAAAACAAAAACAAAAGTTTTATTGCATCCAAAATTTAAAATCAATTTTAATTAAATTAATTCTAAATTCTAGCTTAAAATTGGCACCGGCCTCTTACACCATAGCAAGGACAAAACAAGGACGGGAATACCATTCTTCGAGGATAAGAAAGAAGATAACGAAAAGGATAAAAGAAAAAACTAATAAGGAAAAAGAAATTAGAAAATAAAAATTTCTAAAAAGGATAAAAGAAAACAAATAATAAGGAAAAAAATTAGAAAATGAAGATTTACATAAAAAAAAAATACATTCAAATTTTAGAAATAAATAAAGAGATATCTTTATACCAGAAAAAGAAAAAGGTGTTGAAGGATGCGAGGAACTAATGGAGCTATTTTTTATTATATTTTTAATTTTTAATTTTTAATATATTATATATATATATATATATAATTTAAATATATTATATTAAAGTTAATGGGGATGAGAATAGGTAAACGGGGATGGGATGGAGAATACCGTCTCTGGGCTGTTTACCCGTTTAGTCATTAACGATGAAAAATCTCCGTTATCCATTAAGCTTGTTTGGACCAAAGATTTATTAAAAATGGTATCATTTGAGTAAATAGCCAAACAAAAAAATTGCCACCCTTACACCGATCCATAACCCCCCAGCCCTTTTTTTTCCATCTGCGGGCATTATTTCCATCCATTTGTGTGGATGAAGGGCTGCACATGGTGGCCAAAAACATTTTTTCGTTTAGCTAACATTTGTTAAAATAAAGGCATGTTGGCATGCAGGCTAAACAAAAATTATGGGGCTACATTCATTAATTATAATCGATAAATCGAGGTTCATATAAATGCACTCATTATATATGTGAGTACCATTAGGTACGTAGTGGTACAGACGGTGATTCACACCACCCTAGGTCGGGACGGGCATCAGAAACTAATAACTGGGACATAACCAGAGGGCAGCAATATCCACTGCTCAGAGTGAGAGACCATCCTGGCCGCAATCCAGTCCGCAAAAACATTAGCCTCACGATAGACATGACGGATCTGAATGTTGGAAGCTTCCAAGATCATAGCTCGGATATCACATAAGATATGAATACATTTTAAAAATAATGATAGATTCATTAATTAAATCAATAAGTGAGGATAAATTGAGGTTCATATAAATGCACATCATTATATATGTGAGTACTCCATTAGGATCCTACGTAGTTGATTACCACTTGGTCGAACAAAGAATTAGCTTCATGTATTTAAATGAAAGAAGCTTTTCCTAATTATAGAATACACAAATGTAGAAGAGGTATCGGACCAGAAGACTGATTAGTATTTCTATTATATAGCTCAAGTGTATTTGCTTGCTTATCTGCCTCACTCGAACAAGTGCTTTAGTTTAACTCACTTGTAGCTTTCTTGGCCCTAACTCTAAAGAGCCAACTCATTTCACCCATGCAACATAGAAAAGTAGTTTACTTGATTAGCTTGTGTGCGCGCGCGCGCGCATGCGATTTTATGTGTATGCATGTGTATAAGCATTTATTATTATCTTCATGAATGCAAATGATTCCTCGATTATCTTACATGATTCTTCAATTAACTCATTTGACACTTACGATGACATAACCTTATTAATTAATTCTACTAGCTCCTGTGAGCTTGTAAATAGATTCATTTGTGATGTGGGACAACCGACGTGGGATGTATTTTCTAATAGAATTAGTAAAGATTAAATGAACGATTAACTGAAATAACACATGCATTCACTCATTGTTTAAGAGCTAGAAATTTTATGGAGGGGACTTAGAAGACTAAACAAAGTTTGAATTTAGAATTTAAACAAAGTAATAAAGAAGTAGATCTTTGTGGTTAAGAAACCATTCAGATTAGGGCTAAGTAAATCTAATAATTGCATATATGAAAGAATTTTAAAGAGGGTTCTCACAGTAATTAATAAACTTAAGTAAAATCGATGCACTTAGGGAAGGAACTTGAGGATGACAAGGGTTCCACCATATTGTAAGCTTTCGTACCTTGATTCATGGTAAGAACAATCTGCAACTTTGGAACCATGGAAGCCGGGGATCCTTGATCGGTTGAAAATGGGCTTGAAGCAAAGTGGGAAATGAGGATAAAATGTGGACGATATAAATAGACACCAGGCCTCACGCCTACCCTCTCACAGGGGACCGATCTAACAAGCAGGGAATTTTCTCAAGAAAACTTCATTAATCATCCTTCTCTTACAAAAAGCCAGAAGCCTTTTTTATAGACTACCAAGCACTTACACCATATTATCATTAGAGGAAGAAGATCTCGGTCAACGAAGAGAAGAATGTGGGGCGTCCCATGATTTGTGAAGGCGGTTTCCAATGTGGGTGTTCCATGATTTGTGGAGGCAGTTTTCAATATGGACGTCCTTTGATTTGTGGAGGTGGTTTCCAAGAGGAGACGTGCAAAGAGAAGAATGTGGGGCGTCCCATGATAAGAGGAGGTGGTTATGGAGACTTTGACTTGATTCAAAATCTTTCTATTCATTAGGCGACGTTCCTTGTTGATGTGGCGTGATGATATGGCTTCAATGTTGGTGACTTCATGACCATGCACCCATTCTTCTTGTGCTGAACTAGATCGGATTTTTGGGCTGGACTCCTTTTGACTCAATTGCAATAAAGAACTTAAACAGGAATCAATCAAAAATACAGTCAATTGAAATAAAATTGCTTAAATGAAAAATAAATACAGGACTAAAACTTAATTTAATCTTCCATCCATAAAGAATCCAGCTGAAGTTGTTGAAGCCTCTTCCTGAGCCTGGTGTCCGCACCAATTTGCATCAAGCTTTTTTAACACCTAGATATACATATCAATCAATGGATATTTGAAACTTTCTAGTCATAGAAAGGTGTTTTTTTGGTGGAGTTTTAGGTTTAATCTCTTGTGTAGAGTTAATTTTGAGTCATATGATGATTCAGTCAAGCTATATATACCTTGGAGAGGATAAGCTAAAGAGAAGGATTCTAAATTACCTTGTGAGTTTGCTAACTAATAACAACAATAACAGCAATAACTTGAATCTTCCTAAAGATTGCAAGATATCCATACCGCTTGATTAACTTTATTGGTAATTTTTTTATTCCTTTTGTAATCACAGCAACACATTATTATGCTGAATAAATGAAAAAAAAAATAGTGTTAAGGCCCATTTTCCATCCAATTTTTGGCATGTCATGTCTCAGGACCTTGGGTTGGTTAAAGTGGAATGAGTTCAAATTTTTACCCCTTTTTTTTTCTTTTTCCTCTTACAAATTCTTTTTTCCTTAGTTGACTGCTTTATTATGGTATTTCTTACTTGTACTTTTGTTGTGGGCTATTTCGAAGCAAGGGCTACGTGTGGTTGAGGCTTTTGATCCAAGACAGGGTAGAGCTCCTGACACACCAGGAGAAGACCCTTTCATGGTTGGCCGCTATATGCTGATGTCCAGGGAACCCAGTAATCAGAGGACTTCAACTCTAAACCTCTGAGGGTTTCAGTTTTCAGCAAAGACCATGCTGCCTATGTTCTTGACAACTGGTTCTTGAAAACTTGACCAGCAATGCCATCAATGATTAATTTGTACCCATTTTTATTGGAATTGTCATTACCTTAATATGTCCACGTGTGATTGCTCGATTGTACCCAAAAAAAAAAAAAAAGAATGCTATGAAAGAAATAACAGAAAAGAGAATTGCATCATAATCAAATATATGTTGTCAACTATTGGCAAGTTTAGATTGAAGTTCTTGGGCCAGAAACCTATCAAATCCATTACAGAAAATTGCAAACTTCATCAAATCTAAAGAAACACATGATGTAAAAATGAAGACAGAATAAATACAATCAATAATTCCTTGGTTTCATAAGAAATAGCTAGAAATATCTCCTTGCACACTAATCGGATGCGAGAGTAGCCCAAGATCAAAAGTAAGAAATCCCTAAAGAGGGACCTTAGAGACCATGATCAATCAACGGAATGCTATGTTACGAATGAGGCAACCTAGTCAGCCACTATGTTCACCTCTCGAAAGACATGCGGACTGAAACCGTCACCGAACCCTGCAGAAGCCTCTTGATATGAGGGGATGCATCGCAGAGATCCCATCTATCCTGTATTCAGTTCATAACTATCAAAGAATCTCCTGATGATCCTCTCAGTCCATAGCTGTTAAGTTGCTCTAGTGATGTCATAGCATTTTTAAAATCATATCTTTTTACATTCTTCAACTTAAATTTAGCATACGAGGAACAAAACCAGTTAAGCAAACTTTTTTAATCGTTCTCGGTACATTGAGGAAGGGTGTGGTAGAACTTATTTTGTCAAAACTCAAATAATCTCTATGTGGTTAAATGGATTAAAAAAATTCCCCTTCTCAAATGCTAACTGTGAACAAAACCAGTCAAGCAAACTGACTAGAGCAGCTCGACAACTTAGATCACTTTAATTCCATGATGCACAAAACACTGGAAAAATATAATTTCTATCAGAAAAAGAACAATCAGACAAATCACAAGGAAGAAACAAAGAAAGCTTACACAAATATGTTATCATACTAAGAAATGAATTCAAGAAATAAGGATTTTTCTTTGGCAAAAATAATGGATGGAGAAGGCCCAGTCTCTGGATTCACTGGCGCAGTGAAAAGGTCTGAGAGGAAGATTATGTAAGGTGAAGGCAAGAAGAAAACATTCTAACATCCCTCAATTTCGTGCCTGATAGAATAAAAATCACTCTCTATAATCAGTTCCACAAAACTTGTTTAGGTCTCCAAGTTACCCTCAATAACTTTTATCTTTCCTGGGTGTTGTTGGGGTGATTTGAGTTGATGACCACAGAAGAGAATAGCCCTAATTGCATGGCCGACATCTCTTCCTCAGATTCTCGCTTTTTTTAAAAAAAGGACTCTTCCTCTGAATCTCATATCTAAGAAGTCTGCTTTTTAATGCAAGAAAAACAAAAGCTCAACTTTAATTTAACTCACTAAAAGTGGTAAATGACCTTTTTCTTTTTATGCTATCTCAATAAGCCTTGGGTCCACCAAGTTTGCTTCAAAGAAGAAAATACGGGGAAAAAAGAAAAAAACAAAAGGAAAAAAGAGAAAAGGCTTATTTCAGATATTAATAAATGTCACCAGCCTTTGTTTAATACCGGCCCTTTGTCATTTTTTAACTCCACTTTAACATCACTAGATGCTGGATAGATTTCCATGTTTTCTGAGCTAAAACACAGGTCACCAGTAATTGAACTCTGAAGTGAAAACAATATCAGCATTTAACAATCTCGAATCCTGATCAGCTCTCATGAAATGCTATATGGGTGCAATTTCAATGAGACCATCATAGAAGAAGACCATCCTTTCTTGCTCTATTTTTCCCTTCTTTTATTTATATTTCTGTAGTACTAGAAATCATTTTCACAAAAGAGTGATAAAGAAAGATGGAGATAATATATCAAATGAGATATATATATATATAGAGAGAGAGAGAGAGAGAGAGAGATATATACATTGAGGACTGAAACACACTGATATTGTTACATGTTACCACACTAGACAAGTCACATACGACACTTAAATCTGAAAGACAACAGTTGCTATGAGCTCCATAGCATGCATCATGGCTGTAATTAACAAGCTAGCTACAAATAACTAAAAAGCATACTTCAACAAACTAAAAGGCTCAACATCGATCGCCCTCTACCTAGTGAAGAATATAGAGAAGGCCTAACACCAGCCATCCATCCTATCATGGCTTTCCACCTCGACGAGATCTGAGACCAGGTGTCACAGGCACCCTTCCGATGATGGGGACAGACCCAAAGCCCGGCGTGCCAAAGCCAAAGCCCCCCACAGGAACCAGACCCGAGCCACCACCAAGCACTGGGGGACCGATGATGCCCCCGAACCCAAAGAAATTCTGAGGCTTGTAAGGTTTAGGTTCTGGCTGAATGTTTCTTCCCTCAAGGCACACTGCAAAGTTGGTGAGGAGGAGAGCAAAGATCAGCACCATCTTAGTGGACCTCTCCATGACTTAAAGACTCTCAAACAAGCTTGCATGGATGGTGATGTATAACCTAGCCATCCCAATTTATAGCCAAAGGTGGTGATGGCGGTCAGAGGGTGTCTTTATAAGGGGCAATAACTCAGGACCAGCTTAGCAGCAGCAGCCAGATCCTTTAAAATCATTTTTATTACCAGCTCTGTTGCCATGTGAGCCTCCTTGACTTTCTTTCCATTCTAGTGGACCATAGACCGATTTGTCGACATGTGATTTCCTCTGAGAACTCACTACCAAGTGGTATAAATATCTGGAGCCAAAAATGGGACAGGGACAGCTGATTTGTTGAGATGGATTTTAGTCTTCAAAGATAAAGTTTGAGAAGAGTGTGAAGGAAAGAAACTATAACATATACAGCCTGCAACAACAACGACAACAAATAAAAAAGTTGACAAAAAAAAAAAAAAACGAAAAACTCTCTCTATCTATAGACTATATTCACCCTAGGCAGCACTAAAACAACTCTGAACTGAGACTTAACTGGAGATCCTACAAGTTGAAAGGACAACCATTTCACCAAAAAGGAAAAGGAAAAGGAAAAAAAAAAAGAATAAATGAAATAAAGGATGAAGAGAATTATATTTGTTTATATATTCTTTGTTTTTCGTTATCCATTAATGGTGCAAAAGTTTAAAGATGAGGAAATCACCTTGGGTATTAAGTTGATTGTCATGAATGTAAGAGTTTGTATGGGTCAATCAAGTCTTTAAGATTTAAAGATTTATTTTGTTGTGCCAAAATACTATGTTTTGATCATCCAGCAGAAAGTGATTTTTTCAAAAGTGTTGCTTTCTCTACCATTAAGAGAGAACAAACAGGGATGAGATCAAAGTGCAACAACCAGAGGTTATTAATAGGAGGAGAGAAGCAAGAGAAAGGGACTGAGGTTTAGCTGCAACTCAATCGCAAAGCTCCTTTTACTTTTCCAAAGAAGCATTTATTTCATAGCCATCTCATCTTTGCATTGTTCCAGGTTTTGTTCTCATGAAAGGGTTGAACTAGCATCTTCTAGTAAATAACAATGTCAGAATATTAATGAAGTTTAATTTCCTGTCATAGCAACCCCAACTACCAACCAGTGCAGCTCTGCTTGTGGGACCTGACAGACCAGTGAATATTAAAGGAACGAGGACAGAGGACGTGAAATCTTAAGGGCCCCCCCACCTGACATGGAGATAATGTCTGACCTCAGGAATTTACTTTAAAGAACCAAAATGTAAGGGCTCTAATAGTAACACAACCAAGCCTTTGGCAAAGATAACCATTCAAAGTCACCTTAGCACAAGCAGTGTCCATTGGATTCCAAGGGCCAAAGAAGAGGATCCTTTTTATGTTCAATTTAGTTTGATAAAGCTTCAAATTCCACTTTCAAATAGATGGTTAGGTGATGTTCGGATGTAATCATATTATTTATATTGTCTAAGCACCAAATAAAAATAAGTCTATGGGACTGAAACATGATGAAGAAACATGCTAGTATGCATGACAGAGCTGTCAATACTGCAGCTAATATAAACCATACAACTAACAGAGATCTTAAACAAACTCTTAATGATTTGTCAGATGATAAATATGGTGAAGGTAGGCTGAGCCATCAGGAAACTCTCTTATTATGCGGCTAATGGAGAGCCACTTTTTCCAAGACACATTTGATTGGACTGCTGCACACATGAGCAGATATTGCTCTCACATTCTACAGGAAATATTTAGAACAATTAAGTGCATTGTTTAATGCAATGAAAGTAAATTTTGAGGTAAAAGCTAATGATACAACCGCTGGACCATATGAACGGGTTATGACAACTTAGCAAAACTTTTGTTGCTAAAGCAGCAAAGAGAAACTATGACAGACAAAATTCAACAAACACGGCAGACTTCCAGAAATACCAACATGGCATAAAATATGCAAACTAATCAAACATAATGCGTAAATATTGATGCTGTGAAGAGATGCATCCATATCGAATTTCTTTCCAGTTTATAAAAAAATATAGGACTGATAATATAGAATAGTTGGGAGACTGACTAAAATAAAAAACAAAAGAAGAAATAGTCAGGAGAGTATGGAGGGAAACTAAGGCATAAAGATCGCACATTTCTATAAATAAATTATTGAGTTTCCAACATGCTAGTAAACACTGATAAGTGGAAAGCTTCTGCACTGCAACTTGATGATTAATTGACTATAAGTGAGGAACCAAACATGGTTAAATCTCAGATGATAAATTTTTGTTGTGAGGTTGAGATTTTGGCAGACATGATTCAAATAACTAACATTAAACTTTTCTAATATCTTGGGTAACCAAAACACAAGGTCAGATATGGAGGCCAGTAGATAATTCTCAAATGACATTAGGAATTCCATGATTTTCACATTGATCACATTATAATAAGCACAAATAAATAGGTGGATCTATTAGTCAAAAATGGTGTCACTCTGTCACTTGAGCATTTTCTTCAAGAAATAGCTTGAGAGCATATTTTGGTATGACAATTTGATCGTAAAGGCAAAGTTATAAAGTGCTTCTAAGTGTGACGATACCTTTTCTAATATTCTTTGGATGAGATTTTAAACTTTTGATTCAAGTTCTCATCAATTTTTCATGTGAAGATCATTGTTAAACCTGAGTTTTTCCCAAATGCTGCTGTAATGTATAATGCTTGTTATATGGCAGGCTATGGGGGTTTTGAGGGAGGCAATCATTCTACTCCACATGCCAATTCCATGACACCCAAAGAAGCAATCATCCTACTATAGCAAAGCATATCTATTTTGAGAGAATGATTTAATCAGTTCTCTACTTTGGTTTGGCTAATTCTACTGCTCCGTATTACATCCTTCCAATTTGATGAACCCCTCCATCTCATATAATACACAACGAATTTCTCTGCTTTGAGCATGAAAACTCTCTCTGCCCATCAAGAATTCATGAACAACCCCATCCACCTCCACCCAACTGCAACCTGCAATCTTTCGAACCTGTAAATCATTCATCTTCTTTCTCACATTTCCAGCATCATCCCATCGCCCAGATTCATTTAAAATATTAGACATAAGTGTGTAAAACCCACTATCTTGAGGGCCCAGTTCAATAACTCTTCTCCATACACGGTCAGCCACTTCAATGTTCTTATGAATTCTACATGCACTGAGCAGGGACTTCCAGATAACTGCATCAGGTTCCATAGGCATCTTTTCCACAAACTTTAATGCCTCTTTCAGAAGCCCAGCATGCGCTAAAAGATCAATCATGCACCCATAGTGTCTTATGTTTGGAGTCATCTTGTATTTATTGGTAAATAGATCAAAAATCATCTGGCCCTCATCTACCAAACCTGCATGTGTACAAGCACTTAAAACACCAATGAATGTGATATCATTAGGGGTTCCAAGGGAATCTTCTTGCATTCTTGAGAAAAAAGTAAGGGCTTCTCTGCCACGGCCATGGGCTGCAAGACCTAAGATAATAGAATTCCAAGCTGACAATTCCTTATGCTCGAGCTTTTCAAAGATGCCAACAGCATCCTCAATGCAGCCGCATTTTGAGTACATGTCTGCAAGAGCTGAACCAAGGATTGAATCCACTTCTATACCCATCTTGTCCACGTAAGCATGGATCCATCTCCCCTGACTGAGAGCACCAAGCTGTGCAACCGCCGGAAGAATGCTCACCAGCGTGATTTTATTCGGTGCCACGCCTGCAATTTGCATCTCGAGGAAAAGGTCCAAGGCCTCCTTGAACTGGCCATTCTGCACGTATCCTGAGATCATAGTGGTCCAAGTGACCACACCCCACTCTGTCCTCATCTGGTCAAAGATACCCCGGGCAACTTCCATGCTGCCACATCTCAAATACCCAGATATCAACGAGTTCCATGAGAACAGATTCCTCTCAGGCATTTCATCAAAGAGGTGCTGAGCAATCTCCATCTGCCCATGCTTCGCATACCCATCAACCATAGCGCTCCAAGAAACTACATTTCTCTCACCCATTCCGTCAAAAACCTTTCGGGCAGACTCCAAGTCCCCATTTTTAACAAACCCAATGATCAAATCATTCTGAGAAACAACATCTGGGTCCTTGCATTCTGCAAACACTTTAAGAGCATCATGGCAAGCAAGGCACTTTGCATACATTCGAACAAGGGATCTCCGGACAAAAACATCATGAAGATGGCCTCTTTTGACGGCCTGCGCGTGGAACTGCCGGCCTTCTTGGAAGGCGGAGAGAACACGGCAAGCTTTGAAGAGGGAGGGGAAGGTGAGGTGATTGAGAGTGAGAGTCCCATCAGAGAGAAGCTGATGGAATTTGAGGATTATCTCCTCGGGAGTGATGACTGGATCCTTGGGAGATCTGTGGATTCTCTTCGGAAGTCTTCCATGTTGAGGTTGAGGAGGAGGAGGCAACCGGCACTGAGAAAACGGCGCCAACATTTCAAACTTCAACGGCTCGTTAACGGTCAAAAAACTACATGAGTTTTCTCCTCTCTTTATTCCCGATACTTAACGCTGTGGAATTGGAACGTTACAGCACTTATTATTAGGCCAAAATATTCAATTTTTTATATTTGTAATATTTTAGTTGCTGCAATTTTTCATACTGAATGTTCATTAATATTAGTGCATATGATGGCCCATTAAGAGCAAAACGATGGCATTATGGATTGTCTTTTACTCAAGATATCATTTTAGACTAAATGGTTGTTGTTTAGTTATTTTAGAAAAATAATGTAAAATTGCCAAATAAAAATAAAAATCTTGTGGACTTTGACAATTTGGAGAAAATAGCTACTATAACCATTTTATAATGTCATTATGTGGTCATAGTATCTACCATTTTTTGGAGGGCATCTTTTTTTATAGGATTAATTTCTGAGAATAAGAAAGTTGCCCTTATCAATTATATTTAACAGGCTGTTATCTAAAATTGTTCTTTTATCCCCTGAAATAATAAACTCCATCACAACATTATTCAATTAACTCGAGCTGAAAATATTGAGCATTGGTGCAAGGAACAGGAGGGTAGAAAGCTATATACCATTGAATCCCCTGCTTCACACAACTGGAAGTTCCACAATCCCAATCTCTTAGTAAGAAAAGATTTCTACCACTGGAGACTGGCAGGAAATAGACTTAAGTGAAGAAAGCCATTATGTTTAACTTTATAGTATCTAATTTTGTACAATGATAGCATCAGCCTTCAACTGCAACCATCGTCAACTCTGTTTCTTTTCTTCTCTTTAGAATGATGATGGTAGCAGTGCCTTCTTTTCAGATCAGAGGCTATATCCAATTGCCAAATCCTGTCTGAAACTTAAGGATCACTTATATATTTACATAGGTCTTTTCTGCAAGGGTATCTATGCCAAAACCCAAATGGGTAAACAGGATTAGAAACCCAGTAGGAAATTTCTTTCCTGTGATATATTGCTATAACCAAAACATAGTGTCACAAAAAACATGGAAGGCACATAACCTCCCTGAGCTGCCCCTTTTTTTCCCTTCCTCTTAAGGATAATTTACAGCAACTATTATATCAATGTACATTGAATTGCCAAGCAAATCTACAAACTGCAGCTGAATATGGGGCAAGCAGTAATCATACTGCTCAGGAAAATCCCTAACAACATATCTTCAGATAACCATCTTCAGTTCCGACAAGAAATAATCGGGAGAAGGGAAGCACACTAATTGTGGAGAGCACTGAGAGGTTTCTCATCCCCTTATCAGCAGAATACAGCTTCTGAGGTGAAAGCCAACGCTGTCCGCCCTGCTGCCAATGTGCCATTCATCAGAGCATAAATCAAGGAAACAATGAGTGATTGATGTTTGGATGATTTTTTTTCTTTTTTTCCAAATGAGTAATAAACAGACACAGTGTCAGGGCCAAAAATAGCAAGGAACCTTTTCTGTAAGGTTCCAGAGGGAGGTCAACAATGGAGCTTGCTGAAGCTCGGACTGAAACAGTAGGGTTTTTAACAAATGAACCCCACAACAAACTCTAGGTGGTCAGCGACCACAATGTCTTCTTTAGGATTCATGAATGCAGCATGTTTAAAATTTTAATCTGTAATGAACCATTTAGAAAGCAAGATAGACTCATGTTTACATACTTCATCTGTTGATCTAGAGAGCGAGGTTAGTGCAATCTTATTTCTGGAAACTGAGAGTACATCCTGACCCCAAATGGAGAAGCTGGAGATTCCATCAGAATGACCTCTAAAAACATTCAATTGAGAAGCCAAGTTCCTGCCATACAATGTCGAGCAATAATTTAGTAAAAGGATAAGCATTCATTGCTTTGCTTGATGTTGTTGCACTACTTACGTGTGCAAAGTGATTCCAAGAAACAATAGCTAGCAAGCCAATAATCATTAAAAAAATCAAGGCAGAAAGACAGGAAATGGGTGTGCATTTCTTAGACATATGAGGCACATATTTGAATTAAAATCTTCAGGCGCTCCAGTGTCCACCATTTCCTTAAACATGTGATGTGGACATTCAGTGACTAGCCACCAAAAATTTGAACTTAATTTTTCTTTCTTTCTCCTGAAAAATGCATCTCTAGAAATTTAAGTCAACATATAATTTCATTTCAATTCAAGAATGTGAGCTGACAAGTTGTTCAGCAGCAAGTGGATGGAGGAACTAAATAAACTGAAAGTCTTTGACACACCAAAACTTCTAAAAAATTGCGACGAAAGAGAGAGTAATATGTATTTTACTTTATGATAAAGGAAAAGTCAGGTGACTCCTCTGCCTTTTTCCCTTCTGGATGCTACTCAGCCTGTTTTGTCTAGTAAAGCAAACATTCCTTTTTGAAGCAATAGTTCTTTCACCATTTAACACAGCAATAATAGAATAGGACAATAAAAAATGAATAGAAGTAACAGTCAAAAGATGGTACCTTCTCAGGTCCCAAACTCGCAAGGTTTTATCAAGAGAACTGGATACAAGCAAATGATCCTCTGGTGATGCTATCTGGCATGCACAAAAATTTAACTGATAATTAGATAACATTCAAACAATATCCAATTTAACTTCTTTACAAGGCATACCTTAGTAATATAGCCATCATGCGCTCGCCAAAGAGCGACAATATTACCACTTCTCGCATCAAGCAACCTACAATGACCTGAACTTAGCCCAGCAGCAATCCAGGATGGCGAAGCTACAGCTCTTTCTGCTTTAAGCTTTTCAGACCCACAAGAGCAAATGGCCGACACAAGAGATGAAAAGGAATACTCAGTTGCATCACTCTTCCACAGGTGCAGTTTCCGGTCTTGAACAACATCAATGAACCTTCATGCAGTGACATTATAAACAATAATATGCATATATGTTGAGATATAAGTAAGAGCACGCTTCTATCAAGATTTTTTTGTAATTCTCTGGAGCCCAAGCACACATTTTTATGAAGATGAAAAAAGGAAAAGATTGGGCAACTGTACGAAAGTAACTTGATGGGCTTTGTAAATGGATAACCAAACCTTTTCCCACTGGAAAAAGGCTTTGAAGCCAGACCCAGTAGAGCAGGCTATGTAGAACTAGAATAAGAAGATTTTCTACAACTGGTTGTCAACCTAAAAATGATCCTCCACATCTTACGCCAAAACAAGCTAGTCTATTCCAGTAAATGGCCAGACATTATTTCCACCTAAAAAAAAGTCATTCTCAATTCCTTGTTGAAGGATAGTTATGGTAAAATGAAATTCTGCACTCTAGCTATGGTTGAAAGGACCAGGTTTGCAAAAAAGCGCACAAGCACGTACGTACGCGCACGCAGAGAGAGAGAGAGAGAGAGAGCACAAATCCAATAACAAAATGTGAGAAGACAACTACCATACGTTTTAGACTTTAGGAATCAAAAATCAAAGGTTTGGATGTAAATGGATAAGATGGAAGAGATTTGGTCACCTATAAAATATATCCAGTTATCTACACCAAGAAACACATTTTCATATCCCTCAACTTTCTGATAAAAAATACTGTAGCCATATACATGTCCACTGCATCGTCATGTTGCTGCATCCATATGCCTCTTCCACTTTTTCTAGATTTCTGATGGTTAGGAAAATAATCAAGAATACTATGTACCAGGCAAAAGAGGTGTAAATAACACCATCTGAACAAGAACGTAAACACAATTATAGATGACACAAAATATCTTCAAGGACATGAGATTATCCAGAAATTTCATTGCAGGTGGACTATGTTTTTAACATGAGGCCGATAACAAATCTGAAATTACCTGACCGAACCATTTCCCATGCCAGCTATAAGCTTGTCATCAGACTCTATGTGATGCATGCAGGTGTACAAACTACCACTGAATGCATTAGAGTATATTCCACCCGAAAGTGCATTTGGAGTAAGCATGTTGGGCTGCTCTGTGGTCACCTTAGCTGACATTGGAAGTGGGAAATTTGTTGATGATTCAGCATATGCTGCTATGAGCTTCCCAGTTTGTCCATTCCATACATGAATGGTACCATCACAAGAAGCTATCTTTCCAGTTACAGACAATATGGAGATAGCATTCACCACCTATGAAAATAAAATCTCTTAATAGTAGTAGTAACAGAGAAACAAGCATGTGAAAACAAGGAGATAAACCTGAACGGTAAGCGACATCCACATAACTTTATAATGCATTTTTTTTTCACAGAAAGATGAAAATGAATTCTTCCTTATCCTAAAGAAGAACATCTCAATTCACAATACTGATGTAATAATGAGATTCTCAAAGGAAATATAATAAAGGTAGCTGACCTCATCATGGCCATAATAGCCAGATATGCAGTTCATTCTAGGCAGTTCCCATTTCTGAACATTTCCTTTGAATCCTGGACCAACTCCTCCAGTATAAATTGTGCATTCATCATGACAAACAGCTAAAGATCTCAGAGCTCCAGGATGAGCACGGGCAGAGTAAAGAATTGATGCTCTGATCTTCCAAGGAAGTTCGTCTTTTAAGCCTCCGCTGCGCCCAAGAAAATCAGGAACGTCCCAACTAGAATCAGGACTGGGGAACCAAAACCATGGTTCATGGCTGCCAAGGTCTGAGGTTACTGAATGATTTAGTGATGCAGTTTGTTGACGCTCATTTACAAGCCTGGAATTTATCATAGGCATGCCAATTTTAACTCCTTGCGATTGTGGAATAGACCAACCAACACCATTAAGCAATAGTTTGGCTGGATTGTATTCTGATGAATAAATTTTTCCAAAAGTAAGCCTTTGAGGGTTCAAATTTTCACCACCACTTCTAGAGGTTTCCCCAACAGACTCCCACTGAAAATAGATGTGTAAGATGGATTAGAATGATGATTTATAAGCACAAGGCATAAGATATCCTGTTAAACATATAAGAATATAAACTTTGGGTCACCAACAAACTAAGATGTGCTCTGCGCTTCTTGGCATTTCAAGAGGAACATGTCTACCTTCCAATTGTGAATCTTGTGAAGACTTTGCTCCAAAAGAAACCATGTTGGACAGAACTTGCGAAGCTTCTCTATGCCAATAAGGGATGCAAGGGGAGGATACAAGAGCAAGCTGCAAAACAGTCACACAACTTCATTACAACAAAAGGATACCTGTAGGAGTTTCTACAAAATTTTAAAACAAAATAAATAAATTTCAGATGTCATGACCTAAATATGGTTTTCACCTACATAAGGTCTCTTCGGTTTTCAATCTGAAACTTTTCATCTAATTTTGACCGGGAAACCTTAGAATCTCTCCCACCGGGACCTGTTCCACAAGTTGCTGCCTGAGAAAAGGCCAACTCATCAAACAGATCTTTGAGTTGTGGCATGACACATAGAGAAGTACATTCTGGTCCAATCCTCTGACAGACTGCAATGAGTGCAGTTGCAGCAACCTAGCCAAGATAGCAAATTGTTTGAGTAAATATAAAAAATGGGAAAGTGCCTTACACAAATGATATGAGGAAGAAAGGAAGTAAAACATGTGACAACACACTATAACATGAGATATGCATCACAAGGAAAACAAAAGGGTAGGAAGTCAGGATTAGTTGCCTGAATCACAGAAAGATCCATGTGGGTCTGAGTCAGAACCTTCACATGGAGGCAGATTTGGTCCTACAAAATTGACAAAAGAACCATCAAGAATATGAAGAGCTTTTAAATTAAGTGAACAAATAAAATAAACAGAATCAACCAAAACTACTTAAACCTGAATGAGTTCCTTAAGGACCATGTCTACAGGCAGGACTAAGACCAGACCATCTAAAGTAGAAAAGCTATCAATTAAAGTTAAAGTATTCCAGCTGTGCACAGGCTCCGGCTTATTCATCTGAGAAACATCGATGCATGAGAGGATAACATTTCTTAGTAACGGCAGAAGCTGCCTGACAATAAACTTTTCTCCAAGAAGACCACCTGTTAATACATGAACAATGGTATATTATGGATATTGACAACCGCAAACAAAAGAAAATTTATAAAAGGAAATCTCATGACAAACTGAAATACCAATTCTAACCAGAGCATCAATTCCATCAGCACAGAGCCCTTTCCCAAATGAGTAGATTAGTGGTAAAATTGTCTGGAACACGATTTTGTTGTTAATAATATATCCAATATTGTGTAACCATATTTGAGAGAGGTCTTAATCAAGAAACTTATCCTGCAACACTCACCTGATGAAGTGTAATGGGAACACCAAGCTCTTCGCTAGAACCAATCAAAAGGACAGCAGCAACAGAAGCAGATATCTTGTTAGGCGAGTTGCATAAATTAGAGATCACTAAAGGATGTATCTTCTCCAAGTATGCTTGTTTACCCAATCGGTTCCACAAGTCCTGCACAAAGGAGTCTTGGAGGAGAGATACCTTCAGATGTGAATATTCTGACACCTGTAGTAAACATCACGATATACAAGTGATCAGAAAGTGTAAACGATTATGCCCACATAAAATGCTGCATGCAATTGGCAAAACCGCTAAAAATCAAAAGTGAGCTACATGAAATTGTCCTATCGGTTTTTTTCTTAACCGGCCTGTAAAATCTTCTGAATGATGGGCAAAATCAATGCTTTTATGGCTTGAGTGCTCAAGCACTTCAAAAACTCTTTCAGCAGACATAAAGCTGACTCGGTTTCAGCATCTGACAAAGGTGATGTGATAAGTGGCAGGCAGTAGGGTGTACACATTTCTGCAGCAACTCTTCCCATTGCTTTCAGGGCTCCTTCGCTTGCAAGCTTAGCAGCATATTGAAGGCGATGCCCAGTTCTAGTCAACAGTTGAAGTGGAGAAAGAAACAAATATGCAGACCTAACTGTTGGAGGAAAATATTGCGACTCCAGAAAGCATTTCGCTGATGGTCTCCTGGACAGAGAATGAAGAACTGAGAAGAAGTAAAGCATATAATTTTATAATGCATAAAATACTATAGATACTAACAGGATAAACCTATTGTGAAGGAAACATAGCACATTAATAACAAAGAGAGTCATTCTGTGATCACTGCTTCATTTCACTTTTTCTTTTCCCAAGAAGGGAGTTTAGTCTTCCACTTACATTGTGATTTGTGAATTATTACAGTTTCAGTACAAGAGCTCTACTGTATGATCAACAGTCCATCTATCTTGCTCTTTTTTTAACATGATCTTTCATTATTTCAGATCATAATTTTTAATAACGGAATGTCAAGTACCTCTTCCAGTCCCTCTGGATGGATGCTTCAACAAGAAGTGCAACATGAGGAGGCAGTTCCTGCACTGCCCTTGGTATGATGCCATTTTCCTTGTATGCAGCTAATGAGACAGGATCAAAAAATGGCCTCTTCAAATAAAGTTCAGCCAATATGCACCCAAGGGAAAATATGTCCTCTGCAAGATCTTCAGAACATACTCCCAAAGACAATGCTTTTTGTCTCCAGTGCAACAACTCTTGAAAGCCCATTGAACCACTATCATCAGCCTCAAAATATTCAAGAAGACAACCTAGATTAAAATCAGATGGAACGGGGAAGCACTGGAACGTGATTCTAAATTCTCCATTTTGGAAGGCTCGTTTAGTGGAATTTTCACAGATGAAAAATTCTCAATCAAATTTTCTTGGTAACTGTAGCTTGGTTTTAAATAGCATCCATGTTCACAGAATGAAATGGCTTCTTCTAAATCTTCCAAATAACTGGTTCCTGAAGACAGATGACACTGAGAGGTAAAGCGCAATGGACTGGTATTATCAGATGACATACTTGAGTTTTTCTCATTAACATTTCCTTGCACTTGATACTTACTACATGATTCTTCATGGCTGTAATAACGAGAGTGAGTTATGGTTCCCAGGCGCTTAGGATGAGGTTTCATAAAGAGCTGTCGGCGTCCCATAGACTTCAGCATTGATGGATCAGATGCAGGCAACATTACATTCTTGGCAGCAATAGATGCTTGGCCAGAAAGCTTGTAACCAAAGGTTATGTCAATCCAATGATGAATTTCTCGTGATACACGATTGCTTTCCAATGCAGCTCGATGCAATGAGATAAATTCTTCTGGAGACATGGCCCATGATGGCACAGCCAAATCACTCATCTCCGAATGAATAGAAGAGAAAATTCGAGGGTCACTATAAAACTCGGGAATGCACTCATCGGGAGTCCACTGGTAAAGTCTCTGCATGTTAGATGGATACTCATTGGGCTCATAGACAGAACGCACAGCAGAACGAAGTATTCTCAAAGGTAGCCTTCGGGCTTTATAACTACAGACTGCTAATTCAGAAAGGCATTCATCAGAAACATGATGGGGAATTTCTGATGTTGAATATGTGAAATCCAATTGCTCATCACCTTTTGCCAACCTCCATTTGCTCTTCTTGAGATCCCTCCAGCCAGCATCAGAATTTTCATCTGGCTTTACACTGAAGTCTATGACCCAGGGCATCACTGTATGAAATGTATGATCACCCCACCTCCTCCCTGCTAATTTATTTAGGACAAGAAGATATTCATAGTTGCTCAATTCACCCCTCCACCACCGCTTGAAATCAGAATGCCAATCCATAGACATTGACAGCTCCAAATTACCATAGATAGTTCGACAAGGACAGTTCTCCATGCAGCAACATACCCTGAAACAACTAGGCTCTTTCAAACTCAAGTAACCCTTTAGAAGACGCATATTGCTCATGCTCAGCCATAACCAACATGAATCAGTTAACAGGATACTGGAGGGACATATGTTTCCATGAGCAACCCCCAAACCATGCATGTATGCTAAAGCAGAAAGCATCTGATAAACTAAAAATCTAATGTGCCAGTCTGACTTCAATGCCTTGGGGCTATAGTGCAGAACATTTTCCAGAGTATATGGAGCCTTAGCATGCAGTAAATAATTATATTCAGGTGATTTCAAATACCTAAAACAGGGGAAATATTAGGATGTCTCACACTAGTAGGAATATTGCTCTTGCTGGATTCAGGAAACCCAACTAACTTTAAAAACTCTGTACCATACCCCCCCATTAGTTTTCCTTCCAATAGGTGATTTATAGAAGAAATCACAAGGTCTTCAGTTGATCAGATATATATTTGCAAATAAGATCTTTGATTGTGGCAGAGGAACCCCTGCAGACACGAGCAAATGGATTCAATGCAGCGATCACCCTTAAACATGTTCCTTGTTTATAAGAAATGGTGGTGGAACCTTCAATATTCCAGGCCACCAGGCCTTTCCCTGAACATAGGGAGTCATCTCCCAACAAAGATGGCATGCCATCACTGAGACTACCAGCATCAAGTTCCATTTTACAATAACCTTGTTCTGATGAAGACATCTCATCTTTATCATCACTGAAATCATTGTCCAAAGAGTGTTGGCCACTGCAGGAAGTGAGGTGGCATATACATCATAAAGTTCTTTAGGGGTCAAATATGTACATTCCCAGAGATAAGGATGCTCTTTTAACATACATAAGTGAAAAAACAAGATGACTTACACATTTGCATCCAAGAATCTTTTATCCTCATTAAATATTCCCACAAGCACAAATTGAGCAGAGACCTCCTCACTGCAATTCCATGCTACAGATTTCCAGCATGAGAGATGAAGGGAAAACAAGTTGATGGGGGAAAAGGCAAAAACTTCAAACTGATGTGACAACAGAGAATAGATGAGAAAATTTTATTTACCCTGCTGTATCATCTGCTTCCTGGTTCAAATATGACTGAAATGATGGAAAGATTATAAGTCAAAAAAAATCAGCATCATACATCAGGTATGGAGAAACTCTAAAGCAGTCTAAGACAAGAAGAAAGAAAAAAGGTACATGCCATGCCTATTTGTCTCTTAAAACCAACAAAATTAAGCCAGTCAAACACAAGAATATAAGACTGGAGGAACCCATGTTATCCGTTGTTCTTAACCAAAAGGAAATAAAATAATAAATTTATGGACAATTTTTCAATGGATAAAGTCATACAGATCTTATGAGACCTGTCTGAAATTTAAAAATAATCATGTCATGTCCACTTCCAAATTGATAGAAGGTACTATATATGGCAAAGACAGCAATTATTTTTCAATACCATGTCCATTCTGTATGGAGAGGTCAATTTTACGTGTGATACGGTACAGAGATCTCAATTACACAAATTGCACCAATCCTTGACAAACACCATTTAGTATGACTTGGACACCACAGTACCTCATAAACCAAAGAAAATGAAAATAAAAGGAAAAGAAAAACCTAATGGTGACATTAAACTATTTTAACTATACAACAATTTTTCACCTTTGCGATCAAGTGAAAATTCTAAATTGAGGGTAAGTTCTTCCATGCCACTTAAAGTTGATTTATTAGTGAAATAAATTAGGGTGTGTTTGATTTTTGAGAATAATTCTGTTTTTTACTTTTATTTTCATAAAAAATAAAAAACATTAGTGAAAAAACGTTTGGTGAATGAAAATTAAACTGTTTTCTAAAAAATACAACTCCAAAATAGTAGAAAATAGACAATAATTTAAATATGTTTCCACTATTTTCCATCAAAACAAAGATAATGATAGAAAATAAAAGGTAGAAAACTTGATAACATAAAGGTAAATGATATTCCCTTTAATTTTTTCATCTATCCTTTTAAAAGACGCCATTTATAACAAAAATAAAAAATAGAAAAATATTTTATCTTTCATCAATCAAACACATTTTCTAGATATCAGAAAGTCAAAAATAAAAATTATTTTTAGAAAATGAAAATAGAAAAATGAAAATGAAAAATATTTTTGAAAACCAAATGCAGCCTTAGTTTTCTTGCTGAAGACATGTTCCCATGCACATGTTAATTTTAAAACGTGTCAGTATTCATTTAAAAAACTTAACTTTTGATGCTCAGTAGCTGGGTCATTATCTGGACAGGAGATTAAGATTGATATTCGGATTTTCTTTAAGGGTTTTTGGGCATATACAAGAGCGATTCTTATGCTGAAATAGATAGATGCAGTCATCTAGTCACCTGCTTTAGAGCATAGTTGGTGATTTTATATGTAAACACAGCAGCGCTGATGAATTTGATGATCAAACTTAAACTACGATTAAATGACTAAAAAGAAAATATATTCGTCAGCACAGAACTATAAAATATGATGTTCAACACATGAAAATGAATGATTCACAAGTTTCATTGTGCATCTATAAAGTATTTATTTCCACACCAAAAGTACCAATTGTTAGCACATTACCGATGTCATGATAAACATGATAAATTACAAGACACTTCCACTGATCTATACAAAGAAAGGACGGGCACCTTCTGAAAGGGTGCTGATGATCCAATACATCACTAGCTTCATCCAATTCAACAGCCCTCTTCAGCACCAAACTACTATCCATCCTTTCCCAGCTCATAAATACTTTGCATCACCCAGAGTCCATTTATCTCTTTTCATTTAAATCAATCAAAACCCAACAAAAAACAGTCTTCTAATTACAAACCAACAAGCATGAGAATTCAGAAAAACAGGACATTTGCTAAAAGCATACACTGAACTTAGTTAGAAAACAAAAAGATTCAATCTTTAGAACAAACTCAAGTAGTCTATTAATAATCATAGAGAAAGGAACGAGATTTATTCAAATAATGCACTATTTGAATCAATAAAAAGTTCAAATTTTGCAAGCGATATCTGGTAGGAGAAAAGAACCAGCACATAAAATTAACGAGAAAGAACACACTAAAACCTCGGTTTAGAAAGAAAAAAAAGTGATCGAATCTATGGAACTAATTAACGAGAAAAGAGCGAAATTCTGGAAAAGGAAGGATCGGACGGAGACCTCGACAACGGCGGACGACCCAAAGGGGAGGGCGGAGTCGGAGGACCCGTAGCGGAAGACGAGATCGGCCGAGAGATCGGACTGGATGAGGCGTTCCAAGCACTCGAAGCACGGGAACGTCGCACCCTCCATCGCTCTGCCTTTGGAGGCGGACCAGAGCGCGGCGCGGCGGCAGCTTCGGGATCTCGCCGGAGCTCCGCCCTTAGCCGAATCGAACGCGAAAGGCTGCAGGAGTCCAAACGGATGCGAGGAAAACAATTGGGTCGATATGAGCCGTCTGATTGGTAGTTCTAACTCGAGAGCAGATCGTCCATCAGACAGCTAGGATCGTTTTGATTTGCGATCAGTCGGTCCTTTATGGTGGATGAGAAAAGTCTTTGTACACCGTCCCCGTGCAGCAAGGCTTATGTGGGCTGCATTACCTCTTTTGATTGGTCCATATAGAGCTTATGTGGATGACGATGCCGGACGGTATGGTCCTGCTACGATGTAACGTTCTGAACGTGACGGACATTTAAAGCAGTTCGCTTTTTTAAAAAATTAGCGTGCGGACGAAAATACCCTTTCCCTCCATCCTAGCGCCATTTTACGTTGGATTTCATCCGTGCAAGAAGAACTCTTTCTTCCCCTTTCTTCCCTCTCGCTCTGGATTTCGGATGCATCACCGGAATCAGTTGAGCACGAACTGTCGCCCTCGCTCCCGCTCCGAGAGTCCGGTCGAAAGAAAATATTTCAGCTTCGAGGCTGGAATACCTAGTTACTGGAGTCTTTGTACAAAAACTTCTGGAGGAAATGTCATCCGCAGCATAAAACATTCTTTCGTTATGAGGTTGTTGTGGTTTATGATCTTGACGATAGGGTTTTCTACTACGGTGTCGTGGGTTTTCAACTAATGCTTTGTCTTAACGTTTTGAACTATGGTGTCGTGGCGAGTTTCCAACTAGGGTGTAGTGGTTTTTTCTACAAGGGTGTCGTGGGTTTTGAACTAATGCTGCTTGTCTTAACGTTTTGAACTACGTTGTCGTGGGTTTTGAACTAGGGTGTCGTAGATTTTGAACTAGGGTGTCGTGGGTTTTGAGCACGGGTGTCGTGTGTTTTGAGCAGGGTGTCGTGGGATTTTATTAGTGTGTCGTGGGTTTTGAGCACGGGTGTCGTGGGTTTTGAACTAGGGTGTCATGGGTTTCAACAAGATAAGAGCGAATGGCAGCAAACACCCTAGGAGTACCTGGCCCCCCTCGTGAACAGAAACCATCAATGAAGAAGTATGGGGAAGCCAAATACTGCGACACCCTAGTATCAATGCTGCGATACCCGTGCTTAAAACTGACCACGGAGAGAATTCCCGCAACACCACTAGCTTTAGGGCAACAACACCCATGCTTACAAATGACCACAGAGAGAATCCCCGCGACACCCCTGTGGAATTCGGCCAAAAATTATTCGCGACACCCCAGTTGAAATCTCACGACACCCTAGCTTTAGGGCGACGACACCCAGTACTCGCGAACGGACACCGAAGATTTTAGCGCGGCGACACCCAGCTCTTGGCTAACGACTCCCTAGCTCTAGCGCGGCGACACCCGAAAGGCGAAAACCTACGACATCCCAGTACTCGCGAACGAACACCGAAGATTTTAGGTCGACGACACCCCAGCTCCTGGCTAGCGACTCCCTAGCTCTTGCGCGGCGACACCCGAAAGGCGGAAACCTACGACATCCCAGTACTCGCGAACGAACACCGAAGATTTTAGTGCGACGACACCCCAGCTGTTGGCTAACGACTCCCTAGCCTCTTGCGCGGCGACACCCGAAAGGCGGAAACCTACAACACCCAGTACTCGCGAACGGACACCGAAGATTTTAGCACGACGACACCCCAGCTCTTGGCTAACGACTCCCTAGCCTCTTGCGCGGCGACATCCGAAAGGCGGAAACCTACGACATCTCAGTACTCGCGAACGGACACCGAAGATTTTAGCGCGACGACACCCCAGCTCTTGGCTAACGACTCCCTAGCTCTTGCGCGGCGACACCCGAAAGCCGGAAACCTACGACATCCCAGTACTCGCGAACGGACACCGAAGATTTTAGCGCGACGACACCCCAGCTCTTAGCTAACGACTCCCTAGCTCTTGCGCGGCGACACCCGAAAGGCGGAAACCTACGACATCCCAGTACTCGCGAACGGACACCGAAGATTTTAGCGCAACGACACCCCAGCTCTTGGCTAGCGACTCCCTAGCCTCTTGCACGATGACACCCGAAAGGCGGAAACCTACGACATCCCAGTACTCGCGAACGGACACCGAAGATTTTAGCGCGACGACACCCCAGGTTCTTGGCTAGCGACTCCCTAGCTCTTGCGCGGCGACACCCGAAAGGCGGAAACCTACGACATCCCAGTACTCACGAACGGACACCGAAGATTTTAGCACGACGACACCCCAGCTCTTAGCTAATGACTCCCTAGCTCTAGCGCGGCGACACCAAAAAGGCGGAAACCTATGACATCCCAGTACTCGCGAACGGACACCGAAGATTTTAGCGCGACGATACCCCAGCTCTTGGCTAACGACTTCCTAGCTCTTGCGCGGTGACACCCGAAAGGCGGAAACCTACAACATCCCAGTACTCGCGAACGGACACCGAAGATTTTAGCGCGACGACACCCCAGCTCTTGGCTAACGACTCCCTAGTTCTTGCGCGGCGACACCCGAAAGGCGGAAACCTACGACATCCCAGTACTCGCGAACGGACACCGAAGATTTTAGCGCGACGACACCCCAGCTCTTGGCTAACGACTCCCTAGCTCTAGCGCAGCGACACCCGAAAGGTGAAAACCTACGACATCCCAGTACTCGCGAACGGACACAGAAGATTTTAGCGCGATGACACCCCAGCTCCTGGCTAGCGACTCCCTAACTCTTGCGCGGCGACACCCGAAAGGCGGAAACCTACGACATCCCAGTACCCGTGAACGGATACCAAAGATTTTAGCGCGACAACACCTCAGCTCTTGGCTAACGACTCCCTAGCCTCTTGCGCGGCGACACCCGAAAGGCGGAAACCTACGACATCCTAGTACTCGCGAACGGACACCGAAGATTTTAGTATGACGACACCCCAGCTCTTGGCTAACGACTCCCTAGCTCTAGCGCGGCGACACCCGAAAGGCGAAAACCTACGAAGGCAAACATATGAATAAATCGAGGACACCCTTGCTCGCAATATAAAATTTATGCATTTACATTAAATATTAATCAGTGTTAATATGAATAAATTACATTCAATTTTTATTCAAAGAAGAATAAAAAAATTAAGAACATTTTTCGACAATATCGCTAATCTTTTTGTTCAGGCCCTCTCTCAATATCGTCGCAGCTAAGTGTCGCCGGTAATCTCTGACTTTCTCATCCGTGAAATCCATCTTCATATCAGGATTGTCCCGTCAAGCAAGACATTTCATGTATCTCAGACAGTATAGGCCGCAATCCAGGGATCCGGTCGGTTGGCTTGGGCAATCTGAAATCTCTTCCATCGGCCAAGTCATCGCTTCCTTCTTATCGCAGTAGATATGGAATATGTGGCCAAGAATTGTATGCCATTTCCTTACATTAGCCTTGTACTTGTGGTTGTGTTTCATTGAATTCAGGTGCATAAACACCTTTCTTTCCATGTCGACAGCAACCAAATGCCAGTGCGAGTTATCAGAGTTTATTATGGTGAAAAGAAATCAGAATTGGGCCTTATCTTCATCCGATACATTGTCAAATATCGAGGCCCCTGATGTTCCAGCGAGTTCATGAGCAGGTGATGAGGAAGTCAGACACATAGCGGTACGAAAACTGATGCAAATATGCACTTATGGTATCGGTCCGGATGCTCTGTCCAGTTGCGCATCAGAAACTCCTAGCCGGCATCAATTATCTGCTAATGCAATGTAAACCGATTAATATAATTCTAAAATCAACAACTAGAACATGTTTCTTGATATACTTCATCATCTATTATCATTTCATTGTTAATGAGATCTTGAAGATTTTTCCTTGTTACAACGCCAGAAAACATATTGGTGTAGACGATCTCGTCGGTTAGTCGTTCGCTCAAAAAATTTTGAATAATAATTTGGTCATCTTTGACCGTTGTGTTGGGCTTTGACGTGCCCACTGTCTTCGCCGACTTTTTAGGACGGGTTGTCTCATAACATTCTCCGATGACTGTGGATGCCTTACGCTTCCTCGGCTCTTTTTTAACCCTCCTAACAAGCGAAGGCACTCCAACGATTTCTATGTCCATATTATCACCCTTTGGCACAGGGGTGCCAAGTTTATTATCGGATATGGACTCATCTTTATTTTCATTCCCATACTCTGTTTTATCATCCAATGAATCCCCCTCCAATCTCTTCTCCTCTGCTTTTGCATTCCCCGTCTCAATTGGACACTCAGATGAATGGTCCTCCTCCATCTTCTTCTCCTCACTATTTCCATTACCAGGCTCGCGAAGGACCAACTCCAGAGAATGCACCTTCTCTATTTTTCCGTCTCCCTTGTCCTCCTCATTTATTGCATTACTTTCCTTTCTGAGCAGTGATCTGAGGAGGCTCTCAGCAATGGATAGCCTGTGCCTGACATCGTCGAGTTGATCCTTAACGCACTCCAATTCAGTCCTCAACTCGGCACATCCTGCGCAGCTATCCGTTGGTTGAGGGGCGCATGTATCTGTTGGTTGAGAGGATGCTACATTCTGCTGAGTGAGAAGCCAGTGCTCTTCTGACAGTGGTACAGTAGCTCCCTCATCTGCAATGCAAGATGATAACAAATTAATATTAAGTGAACATATTGACGCATTAAGTTGAAAAATATGGTCAGAGCAATGGAGCAATGTGCTAGCTTACCAAGTCGTGAGGCTGCAAGTCGGCAACTCGAACCGACTGGATCTTCATTTGGTGGTCATACCACTTCAACAGCCGGAGCAGTTTATCAAGGTATGCTGGTTCTCACATTGATGTATGCTCGAGGAACCACACCTGAACATGATATTTTTTGGATATTAAATAATGTAATATTAAAAAAATTATACTAAGAACACTACTTATGCGTCTCAATAATCCTTACCACCAGTGCTGCCGAGCATCCGAACAGGGTAGGCTACCTCCTAACTTTTTTTGCATTCTTTGAGTGGACCGGCTCCTCGGAACGCAAGCAAGAAGCTATTTCTGGGAGAGCCAGAACAATCAACTCCTTCAATGCCGAAGCCCAGTCGATGCTATCCAGTTGACTTAAGTCATCCAAGTGCTGGATGAGATACCGTGGACATCTCTAATTAGACTTTGGAGCCAAAAACATGGCCAACATGTATGCGATCCAAAGTCGGACGGTGTCCTCGACATCCTCTGTACCTTAGATGATCGGAGTTGAAATATTAACTTCTCCAAACCTTCTTGGCGAAGATCTAAACCCTGGCCAAACCGTCTAAACAACCTTCCATTGAACAATTGGCTGGATGTGTCGATCTTCTTCCCATGAGCTGGAAGTCCCATAATGAGTGCGACTTCGTTGGCACTAAATAGAACTAGCTTTCCACAGAAAATAAACTTGTCGCCTCCATTGTGACATCTTATGATGTTTGCTAGCAGTCGCCCATCGACTGTGAACGTCTGCATGTCGACGAAGGCACCAAATGGGGTCCTTCGAATAAGTTTTGTATGCCGTCTAGTGAACCCCATCTTCTAAACCTTCTGAACGTATACAGTCGGCCTGCAACTATTCTTAAACAGCTGGGAAGCCTTCACTGGGGGACTGGAACAATTTTCATGTCAATTGAAACAGGGGGTAAGACATAAGATATACTTGTCATGAAATTTTAAGAGAGGATGTCATAATATTTTAACATAGTGATAAACATACCTGAAGGAGCCGCATCCTCATTCGAACGAAGAACTCCTTGCATTGTTCCGCCATTTTCTCCGTCTGCTTCTTCTTTATTCGCGGTCTTCGTCACAAACGAAAGCACTCATCTCCATGAATGAAGTATACGGAAGAATGAACTATGGAAGAAATTTAGAAGACCAGTGGCTTCTCGAGCAAGAGACGAAGGATGGCTTCTCGAGCAAAAGGATGGCTTCTCGAGCAATAGACGAATGACCTCTAGGGTTTATGCCGACCTCAGAGAAATACGAAAGGACACCACGATCACCACGATCACATCACACTGACCCGCAAACCCATAGGAACTGCCCACGTTTTGCAACTTTTCTCGAAAAGATGGCATGGCTGAGTTACTAGGGTGTCATCGAATTAGTACTAGGGTGATGTCAAAATTCCCGCCTTGTTCAAGCATGGGTGTCATCGCCTTAAAGATAGGGTATCGTGAGATTTCAACTGGGGTGTCATGAAGGATTTACGGCCGAATTTGAACTAGGGTGTCAGGGGATTCTCTATGTGGTCAGTTTTAAGTAAGGGTGTCGTCGCCTTAAAGCTAGGGTGTCATGAGATTTCAACTGGGGTGTCACGAAGGATTTACGGCCGAATTCAAACTAGGGTATCGCGGGGATTCTCTATGTGGTCAGTTTTAAGTAAGGGTGTCGTCGCCTTAAAGCTAGGGTGTCGTGAGATTTCAACTGGGGTGTCACGAAGGATTTACGGCCGAATTCAAACTAGGGTGTCACGGGGATTCTCTATGTGGTCAGTTTTAAGTAAGGGTGTTGTTTCCTTAAAGCTAGGGTGTCGTGATATTTCAACTGGGGTGTCGCGAAGGATTTACGACCGAATTCGAACTAGAGTGTCGCAGGGACTCTCTATGTGGTTAGTTTTAAGTAAGTGTGTCGTTTCCTTAAAGCTAGGGTGTCGTGATATTTCAACTGGGGTGTCGCGAAGGATTTTCGGCCGAATTCGAACTAGGGTATCGCTGGGATTCTCTCCGTGGTCAGTTTTAAGCACGGGTGTCGTCTCCTTAGAGCTAGGGTGTCATGAGATTACATCTGGGGTGTCGCGAAGGATTTTCGACCGAATTCGAACTAGGGTGTCGCGGGGATTCTCTCTGTGGTCAGTTTTAAGCACGGGTGTCATCTCTTTAAAGCTAGGGTGTCGTGAGATTTCAACTGGGGTGTCGCGAAGGATTCCTGGCCGAATTCCACCAGGGGGTGTCGCGGGGATTCTCTCCGTGGTCGGTTTTAGACACGGGTGTCGTCGCCTTAAAGCTAGGGTGTCGTGAGATTTCAACTAGGATGTCACGAAGGATTTTCGGCCGAATTCCACAGGGGTGTCGCGGGGATTCTCTCCGTGGTCATTTATAAGCACGGGTGTCGTCGCCCTAAAGCTAGGGTGTTATGAGATTTAACTGGGGTGTCGCGAATGATTTTCGGCCGAATTCCACAGGGGTGTCGCTGGGATTCTCTCCGTGGTCATTTGTAAGCACGGGTGTCGTCGCCCTAAAGTTAGGGTGTCGTGAGATTTCAACTGGAGTGTCGCGAATGATTTTCGGCCGAATTCCATAGGGGTGTCACGGGGATTCTCTCCGTGGTCATTTGTAAGCACGGGTGTCATCGCCCTAAAGCTAGGGTGTCGTGAGATTTCAACTGGGGTGTCACGAATGATTTTCGGCCAAATTCCGCAGGGGTTTCGCGGGGATTCTCTCCGTGGTCATTTGTAAGCACGGGTGTCGTCACCCTAAAGTTAGGGTATCGTGAGATTTCAACTGGGGTATCGCGAATGATTTTCGATCGAATTCCATAGGGGTGTCACGGGGATTCTCTTCGTGGTCATTTGTAAGCACGGGTGTCGTCGCCCTAAAGCTAGGGGTGTCACGGGGATTCTCTCCGTGGTCAGTTTTAAGCATAGGTATCGCAGCATTGGTACTAGGGTGTCGCAGTATTTGGCTTCCCCACACTCTCTTCATTGATGGTTTCTGTTCACGAGGGGGCGAGGTACTCCTGGGATGTTTGTTGCCATTCGCTCTTATCTAGTTGAAACCCACGACACCCTAGTTCAAAACCCACGACACCCTAATAAAATCCCATGACACCCGTGCTCAAAATACACGATACCCGTGCTCAAAACCCACGACACCCTAGTTCAAAATCCACAACACCCTAGTTCAAAACCCACGACACCCTATTTCAAACGTTAAGACAAGCAGCATTAGTTCAAAACCCACGACACCCTTGCAGAAAAAACCACTACACCCTAGTTGGAAACTCGCCACGACACCATAGTTCAAAACGTTAAGACAAAGCATTAGTTGAAAACCCACGACACCCTAGTAGAAAACCCTATCGTCAAGATCATAAACCACAACAACCTCATAACGAAAGAATGTTTTATGCTGCGGACGACATTTCCTCCAGAAGTTTTGTACAAAGACTCCAGTAGCCAGGTATTCCAGCCTCGAAGCTGAAATATTTTCTTTCGACCGGACTCTCAGAGCGAGGGCGACGGTTCGTGCTCAACTGATTCTGGTGATGCATCCGAAATCTAGAGCGAGGGGGAAGAAAGGGGAAGAAAGAGTTCTTCTTGCACAGATAAAATCCAACGTAAAATGGCGCTAGGATGGAGGGAAAGGGCATTTTCATCCGCACGCTAATTTTAAAAAAAAAGCGAACTGCTTTAAATGCCCATCATGTTCAGAACGTTACATCGTAGCAGGGCCATACCGTTCGATACCGTTATCCACGTAGGCTCCACATGAACCAATCAGAAGAGACGGTGCAGCCCACATAGGCCTTGCTGCACCGATGGCGGTGTATAAAGACTTTTTCTGGTGGATGTTAGGCCCAAGCCCACTGGAAAGCAACACGTAAACAAATGTCCACTAATGATTTAAAGTAATCATAATAACAATTTTTATATTATTGTTAATTAATTTTAAAATTATTCTTGAGATTAAATTGATGAAAGCATAATAAGAAGCTATTCTTGAAACAAAATTCTCCTCATGACGTAAAGAAAATTTTGATCATGTGAATAATCTCAGAGAATATTCTTATGATATCAACAAAAAGTGATCACATTGCACCATTCATTTACATACCAATCATAAAATTAGATTTCACTTCAACATTACCATTGATACAATATCCTAAACATAACCCTTTTTTCTTAGAAATATTTATATAGATTAAATTTTATTATAATCCTTCCACATCAATTGAAAACATGGCATTTATTTAGTGGTATTTTTAAAATATCAAAATTATGCTTTACCTAATATTAATAATAAATTAATAATTATTAGTTACAAACTTATCTTTCTTTATTTATTTTTGGCCAAGCTTCTCAATTAACTATCTAAATTTTCACTTTTACTCTTTAATTGCAAATAAATAAAATTATTTTTTAAAAACTTGCAAGAAATAAATTGTACGTTGGAGTTATCGGTATTTTTTAAAAATTTTAAACAAAATAATTTCAAAAAAATCGATAAGAAATAAAAATGCTATTTATTTTTCTGAAAATTCCATAAGAGAATGGATTATTTTTCTCAAAATAATTAGTAAAATATGAAGTATCACAATAATAAGTATTTTATAAAATAAAATATTAAAATAAAAAAGTTAAATCATTTAACTTAAATAAAAAAATAAAAGTGGCATGAGTTGACTCTCACGTGGCACATAAAAAGTAAATTTTTTATTGTTATTTTTAAGTAATACTTACTAATAATTAATTATAAAATTCATTAGTATTTATTAAAAAATAATTAATTACCCACTTCGATCCTAAGCGAGACGCTACTTTTTTTTCTTAAAAATATATTTAAGTTTATGAAATTATATATATATATATATATATATATATATATATATATATTCTCTAATGCAACCGTAAGCCGTTCTACTTTGGGCGATGACTGCCAGATGCTCTAAAACAAACGATAAAGAAAGGCCAGCAACCCCGGCAACATCTCCACCGCCGACTTCCCGCTACCGCCAGCAACCCCGGCAGCATCTTGACCGCCGACTTCCCGCTAACGCCCCCAATCAAGCGCGGATTTTTAGCTTTCAGGGCATCGATGCTTAGCGTCGAAAGCAAGGCATAAAGAGGATCCGGATCTGCTCCAAAATGCCGAAGCTAATCTCCAGCACGACGGGGACTCTCCGTAAGCTGAGGTGAGACCCATACGGATGACGCTACCCACGTTTCGTATAGAAGTACAGCTGCTAATAATCCATCGAAGTTGATGCTTGTTTTCATCCAATCTCAGGAAAGCTTTGCCAGATTGTTGTTCGAGCCGTCCACATGTGATGTCGCCTAACGGTGTGAGACTTTATGTTCAAGATGGACATGTATGCGCTACCTCCTTCATTTGATCGTCATGCTGCGAACTCGTATGATGAAATGAAAGTGTAAAGGTGATGTTGATGGATGATGAATGAATGCAGGTGATGATAGATAATGGAATTCTCCAGTTGACGCTTTCGAATCCAGTTGGGATCGTGACGGGAGTGCGATATAATGGTGTGGATAATCTGCTGGAAGTTCTGAATAGAGAAGAAAACAGAGGGTAGGTAGCATCATCTTGGAAATCATAGTTTCGATAATCCTCTGAGTATTGAATTTTGGGAAAAGAGCATGACTTGTCGGACGAAATATTGGATTTTGATGCTATAAGCGTTGTTTCTTTTGGTTATTTGTGCTATTGGTGTGTAATATGGTATCATGATATTTTGCTTTTTACCCTCATTTTAGAAGGGGAAAAAAATGATCCAAGGTTTTAATAGACAGGTGGTTATACTTTCAAAAGAGAATTTCTTATTTCAATCAAAATTTTCGACTTGATGATTTTCCCCTCCCAGTGAAACTCCAACTAAAGTTATCTTGGCTTCAAAATTCAAGAAAAAATATATAATGGTAAACGAAAATAAAATATCAAAAGTCAAAAATACAACCTTATGCGTCAAATTATCATTTTAATTGAACGGCTTCCATAAACTGATTATTTTCCCATATCCTTTATGGACTTTTGATGTGTTTTCAATATTTTTTTGAATGCCAAATTTCTTTTCATTTAACTGAATGTTACAAATATAGGGCTTCTTAAAATGGTTGTGGCCCCAAACCCACCTGCTAACTTTTATGGTTTATCAGTCAGGTTCTTAAGTGGGGATTATATTAGATCAAGTATAACCTGTTAGACTTAATTGCTTAAACATAATTACCTCCAGCCATTATTATTTAATGGTGGTAAGGAATCCGATCTTCCTGTGGACTGCACGGGAGATCTTCCTTTCTTAACGATCTCGATTGATCTTCCCTCTTGATCTTCCCTCTTCCTCTCGATGGATCGGTCTTCTAATCAACGAGCTCTCGCATTCAGATGGTGTATGCCTTCATGATTGCTCTTGATCAGGGACTCAATTCCAATGCCTCCGCTTTTAGGTTTCTCTTTCGAGAACCTTAGGATCTCTCTCGAGTTAGGTCTCTCGAGAAAAACCTTAGGATGGGTCCCTTTTTATACCCATTCCTTCACCGCATGCCCCATCAAGCGAGCGTTTAGGTATTAAGGGAGGGGGGCTGTTATCACTTTAATAGGAGAACGTTTAGTAATAAAATTAGGACCATTATTAAGATGGGTTATTACATTCTCCCACTTGGTCCGTATATTTATCAACACTGAACAAGAAACTAAATACATGAATCATAGCGATAGGTCCTCTATAATTGAGTATTATCTTCTATGTATTACAATGCATTCAATTTCTTTATCACCATTCCAAATGTGACAACATAACATAATGAATAAACCATATGTTTATTCAGAGTCCAAAAGAAAAGTTTGTCATTTCTCAAAAGTCATATAACGTGTACACCTGAATGAGAAATAAACAAACGATTGAAATAAGAGTTTCTTTGTACAAATTGTTATCAATACAATTATATCATGGAACCAACTCCCATTCTTATCACATGATCCTTAAACTTCTTAATTGGCATGCCTTTAGTCAAAGGATCAGCTATCATCAATTCAGTGCTAACGTGTTCTATGACCACTTTATTCTCTTTAACACGTTCTCTTATGGCTAAATACTTAATGTCGATATGTTTACTTCGACTACCACTCTTATGGTTTTTAGCCAAAAATACAGCAGCTGAATTGTCACAGTACAGTTTAATTGGCCTAGTAATGGAGTCAACAATTCTAAGCCCTGAGATGAAACTCTTCAACCATACACCTTGCGATGTAGCCTCAAAACAAGCAACGAACTCCGCTTCCATAGTAGAGGTAGCAGTCAAGGTCTGCTTTGCACTCCTCCATGATATGGCTCCACCAGCTAACATAAATATAAATCCTGATGTTGATTTCCGAGAATCAACGCAGCCAGCAAAGTCCGAATCTGAGTAGCCCTCTATCTCCAAATGATCAGTTTGTCTATACATGAGCATGTAGTCCTTGGTCCCTTGAAGATACCTCATGACCTTTTTAGCAGCTCTCCAATGGTCTAAACCTGGATTACTCTGATATCTTCCCAACATTCCTACTGCAAATGCAATGTCAGGTCTTGTGCAAACCTGAGCATACATTAGGCTTCCAACAGCTGAAGCATATGGAATGTTGTGCATCTGTTCCCGTTCAAGTTCATTTTTAGGGCACTGGTTCAAAGCGAACTTGTCACCCTTCACTATAGGTGCAACACTTGGTGAACAATTTTTCATCCGAAATCTCTCCAAGACTTTATTGATATAAGTTTCTTGAGACAATCCCAAAATGCCTCGAGATCTTTCTCTATGGATCTTAATGCCAATGACATAAGATGCCTCACTCATATCTTTCATATCAAAATTTTTAGAGAGAAATTGTTTCACCTCATGTAGCAACCCTTTATCATTGGTTGCAAGTAGAATGTCATCCACATATAGGACCAAGAAACAAATTTTGCTCCCACTAACCTTCTGGTATATACATTGATCCATGATGTTCTCTTCAAAACCAAAGGAAGAGATCACATCATGAAATTTTAAATACCACTGACGTGAGGCTTGTTTCAATCCATATATGGATTTCTTAAGTTTGCAAACCAAATGCTCACCATCACTAGAGGAAAATCCTTCAGGCTGTTTCATGTAAACCTCTTCCTCTAGATCTCCATTAAGGAATGCGGTCTTCACATCCATTTGATGTAACTCAAAATCAAAATGAGCTACCAATGCCATAATTATTCGGAGAGAGTCTTTCTTGGATACAGGAGAAAATGTCTCCGTGTAGTCGATTCCTTCCCTCTGAGTGAATCCTTTGGCAACGAGTCTTGCTTTATATCTCTCAATGTTGCCTTGTGAGTCTTTCTTTATTTTGAAGATCCATCTACATCCAATGGCTTTTACACCATCAGGCAACTCAACAAGATCCCAGACTCGATTAGATGCCATAGATTCCATCTCTTCTTTCATGGCATTGAACCACAAGTTTGATTCCTTAGAACTCATGGCTTGTGAAAACGTTTCAGGATCATTTTCGGCTCCAATGTTATAGTCAGATTCATGTAGATACACAACATAATCACTAGGAATTGCTGATTTCTTTATTCTAGTTGATCTTCTTAATGTTGTGTCAATGACCTCTTGAGGAGTATCTTGCACAACTGATTGTTGATGAACAACACGATCTTCTAGATTACCATCAGCTTGTGAAATCTCAATGACTGGTTGTTGGGCACTTAATTGAGTTTGAGGAGTGCTATAAATAACAACCAATCCCTCACTTGAAGTGGAAGCTGGAATAACTGAATGATCTTTCTCAGAAGAAGCCAAATACTGAGATTGATCACTCCCACTGATCAAGTCATTCTCAAGAAATTTTGCATTTCTTGATTCCACAATCCTAGTGCTGTGAGATGGACAATAAAATCTATAACCCTTGGACTTCTCAGCATATCCAATAAAGTATCCACTGATAGTCCTTGGGTCTAGTTTCTTTTCTTGTGGATTATAGACTCTTACTTCAGATGGGCATCCCCAAACACGTATATGTTGCAGACTCGGTTTCCAACCTTTAAATAACTCAAATGGCGTTTTGGAAACAGCCTTGGTTGGAACCCGATTCAATATATACGCAGCAGTTTTAAGAGCTTCAGTCCACAAGGATTTAGGTAACTTAGAGCTGACAATCATGCTCCTTACCATGTCCAATAATGTCCGGTTTCTCCTTTCAGCTACACCGTTTTGGTCAGGAGACCCTGGCATGGTGTATTGTGCAACAATTCCATTTTCTTCAAGAAACCGAGCAAACGGACCAGGTGCTTGTCCATTCTCAGTGTATCTACCATAATATTCTCCACCTCTATCTGACCTCACGATTTTAATTTGCTTGCCGCATTGTTTCTCTACTTCTGCCTTAAATACCTTAAAGGCATCTAATGCTTCGTTCTTATTATGAAGTAGGTAGAGATACATATATCGTGAATAGTCATCAATAAATGAGATGAAGTATCTCTGACCATACGAATCCATATCTGGGCTACAGATATCCGTATGTATGATCTCCAGTATTTCCGAACTTCTCTTGGCATTTTTCTTGGACTTGTTGGTTTGCTTTCCCTTTATGCAGTCCACACAAGTGTCAAAATCAGTAAAATCAAGAGTATCAAGTACTCCATCTTTTACTAATCTTTTAATTCTCTCAATGGAGATATGACCTAATCTCCGATGCCACAAAATAGAGGAATTCTCATTTATAACACATCTTTTCATACCAGTTTGGGCGTGCATCACATTATAGGTGGTATTATTTTTCAGATTGATTTGGAAAAGATTGTCTGACAATGTACCATTCCCAATAAGCTTAGATTTATAAAATAAATCAACAGAGCTTTTATTAAAATTAAAGGAATATCCTGCTGGTACAAGCCTTGACACTGAAATCAAATTTCTAGAGAAACTTGGAATATAAAATGTCTTTTCCAAATCCAAAACAAAACCAGAATGTAAAATAAGTCTGCACGTTCCAATTGCTTCCACATGTGAACCCATCTTGTTTCCTGAATAGATGCTTTGTTCACTTCCCAATGGTTTCCTTTGATTTAGAAAACCCTGCAAGGTATTTGAAACATGGATTGTAGAACCAGAATCAATCCACCATGTGTTATGACATATAACCAAATTGGATTCATGACATACGAATGAGGTTAGAGTACCTTTCTTGTCAAGCCAAGCTTTGAATTTGAGACAATCTTTCTTTATATGTCCTTTCTTCTTGCAAAAGAAGCACTTGGACTCCTTCTTGTCTTCTGTATGGATGGATACTTTACCCTTTCCTTTGCGTTTGGCTTTGGGAGCTTTAGTCTTTCTGTGAGTGACTAAATGTGCACTTTCTCCCATTTCTAAAATCAGCCTCCCTTCCTCTTGAACACACATGGTCAGAAGTTCATTAATTGACCATTTGTCCTTATGTGTATTGTAAGATATTTTGAAGGGACTATATTGCTGTGGGAGTGAGCTCAAAATAAAGTGCACCAAGAAAGATTCTGACATCTCAACCTCTAGGGATTTCAACTGAGCCGCAATGTCCCTCATCTTCATGATGTGCTCACGCACACCTCCAACCGTAGTGAGCTTCATTGATGATAATTTTGTCATTAGGGTGCTAGCCATTGCCTTATCTGAAGACTCAAATTGTGCATCAATAGCCTTCAGAAGTTCCTTGACATTTTTGCACTCAGGAATTGAACCACGTATACTAGCAGAAATTTTAGTACGTATGAACATCATACTGAGGCGATTGGACCGTTCCCATCGTTCATACGCAGCAATCTCAGCCTGAGTGCTAGTAGATGTAACTGAATGTGGTTCATCCTTCCTGATAGCATAGTCAATATCCATGCACCCTAATTGAAGAAGAATTCTCTCCTTCCATAATTTATAATTATCACCACTTAAATCGGGAATGTCACATTTCATATCAGAAATATTAACAGGCAAAATAGCTGCATAAAAATAAAATCATGTTCATGTAATTGAATTTGAGGCATATAACTTGATGTCATGTTTTACCAATGTAAACATGCAATAACATGAATCAATAACATACAATAACTACCTGTGGGCTAAGTTATTATACTCAAATAGACTCATTAGCTTAATGATGTGACTAACAAATTATATTCCTTTCTTAATTCCTGTGGGTAATTAAGAAAATAATTTGTTATCGCATCCTAATTAATTATATTAGTGCAACAAAAATTCCTGTGGGATAAGATTCATTACATTAATATAATTAGTCACAATTAATGTCATCTAACCTTATGTGATCTTTGCAACTCAATATATAATTTTGATTAATCAAAGATGCTGTGGCTACTCCTCAATTAATCAACATCATATTGATCACATGACATTATATGCATATAGATTAACCAATTTAGCATGATTATTAGGTAGTGATCTTAATCAACGTAACATTTCCAAATCAAGATCCGAGTTAGTCAAATTGGCCAGGCCAGTGAAAGAGAAGTGGGGGTCCCCCCGTTGCTTTCCTTAGGTCAGTCAACGGAACCAATTAAGTAACCACAATCTCTTTACCTTTCTAGACACCAACTGACCAATCAGACCTTGAAAGGATTTGCACTGTGATTTTTACACTACCACCAAATTCATGCATAGAATAAATCTAGTATGCAGAACAGAAGATAACATTTCAATATCTATTTAATGAATTTTAAAATTATCATCTTAAGAAAAAAATTTTGTTAATTAAAACACGTCCGGCCGTAGCTCATTATTCCCTTGGGCCAGTCTATGCAAAACACCGTAGGCATAGAGACTCAGGAGGCGTATTTTAATACAAAAATTTAAACTCAAGAAACAAATGATAAAAATAAATCATGTTACATGATTTAATAAAACATTAAACAGATAATAAATGCATTTAAAATCCAACCAATCCAGATTTTAAATCCCGTGAGAGAACGGAAAGACCATAAGCGAGAAAAACGAAAACCGAAAGTTTTCTCTCCCTTTTTTAATATTTCACCGATGTGGTTATTGAAGCCACGTTTCCGCTGCATTTCTCTTCTTTAGTTTTTCTTTTCTTTAATGCTACGTTTCTTTTCTTTTTCTTTCTTTAATGCTATCTCTTTAATACCATAAAAAGAAATCCGGGAAACCTTTAATGCTAGAAAGAAATCTTTAATAGAAAAGAAAGAAGCCACGTTTTGTTTCCGCAAAAATCGGAATCTGAAATAGGTTTAATGGTTTCTGTCAATTCCGTGATCAGAACTGATCGAAACCAACCTGAGATCCGAAAAACTAAAAACGGAAAACACGCGGCATTAATTGCTTGAAAAGAGAAACTTAATAGAAATCTTCGCAAAATAAGGCAGAGGTTTTAACCTGCTCTGATACCAATGTTAGACTTAATTTGCTTAAACATAATTACCTCCAGCCATTATTATTTAATGGTGGTAAGGAATCCGATCTTCCTATGGACTGCACGGGAGATCTTCCTTTCTTAACGATCTCGATTGATCTTCCCTCTTGATCTTCCCTCTTCCTCTCGATGGATCGGTCTTCTAATCAACGAGCTCTCGCATTCAGATGGTGTATGCCTTCATGATTGCTCTTGATCAGGGACTCAATTCCAATGCCTCCGCTTTTAGGTTTCTCTCTCGAGAATCTTAGGATCTCTCTCGAGAACCCTATTCTAAACCTTAGGATTTCTCTCTCGAGAACCGTGTTCTGAAACCTTAGGATGGGTCCCTTTTTATACCCATTTCCTTCACCGCTTGCCCCATCAAGCGAGCGTTTAGGTATTAAGGGAGGGGGGCTGTTATCACTTTAATAGGAGATACATTTAGTCAATAAAAATTAGGACCATTATTAAGATAGGTTACTACATAACCTTTATGATAAAATTTGCATGTATATTGGACTGATATAGGTGTTATATTCTCTTGTAAAGATACTACTTTTAAAGTTGTCCCTAAACCTTGCTTCCACTGAGCATTTAGGTATTGGGATCTTGTCTGGAATGAACCTGGAGCCTCTGGTATATTTGATGTGTGAGTGAATCTCTTCCTCTCCTTTTATCTTTTCAATGTTGGAGGTGGATATAAAATTTCATCGTAATTGATCATATGAATTGTGTTGCAGGATAAAAGGAACAGATTTTAGAGTAATATTTCAGGATGAAGACCAGGTAGAAGTTTCATTCACAAGAACATGGGATCCCTCACTCAAAGGCACGCTTGTTCCCTTAAACATAGACAAAAGGTGCATCAAGTTCAAATCATCCATTCTCCTCTTGAGATTGAAAAGGTTACTAGATAACTGATAGTTACAGAAATTTCTAGGTTTGTAGTGCTCCGTGGCTGCTCAGGATTCTACACTTATGGAATCTATGAACACCAGGAAGGATGGCCTGACTTCGATATAGGGGAAACCAGGATTGCCTTCAAGCTTAGGAAAGACAAGTAAGTGGACTTCTAATGTCCTCCATTAAAGTTTTACATAAATGAAATGTTTGAGTAAGTTAATATGCAGTTAGTTGGATAAACCATCTGATCCTACCCCATGCGATTTTTAATCTCAGTTGTTTATGTCCCAAAATCTTGCCTTCAAGCTTAGGAAAGACAAGCAAGTGGACTTCTAATGTCCTCCATTAAAGTTTTACATAAATGAAGAATGTTTGACTATGTTAATACGCAGTTAGATGGTTAAATCATCTGATCCTACCCCTTGCGATTTTTAATCTCAATTGCTTATGTCCCAAAAAATCTGGCCTTCAAGCTTAGGAAAGACAAGTAAGTGCACTTCTAATGTCCTCCATTAAAGTTTTACATAAATGAAAATGTTTGAGTAAGTTAATATGCAGTTAGTTGGATAAACCATCTGATCCTACCCCATGCGATTTTTAATCTCAGTTGTTTATGTCCCAAAATCTTGCCTTCAAGCTTAGGAAAGAAAAGCAAGTGGACTTCTAATGTCCTCCATTAAAGTTTTACATAAATGAAGAATGTTTGACTATGTTAATACGCAGTTAGATGGTTAAATCATCTGATCCTACCCCTTGCGATTTTTAATCTCAATTGCTTATGTCCCAAAAAATCTGGCCTTCAAGCTTAGGAAAGACAAGTAAGTGCACTTCTAATGTCCTCCATTAAAGTTTTACATAAATGAAGATGTTTGAGTAAGTTAATATGCAGTTAGATGGATAAATTATCTGATCCTACCCCCATGCAATTTTTAATCTCAGTTGCTTATGTCCCAAAATCTTGCCTTCAAGCTTAGGAAAGACAAGTAAGTGGACTTCTAATGTCCTCCATTAAATTTTACATAAATGAAGATGTTTGAGTAAGTTAATATGCAGTTAGATGGATAAATTAACCGATCCTACCCCATGCAATTTTTAATCTCAGTTGCTTATGTCCCAAAATATTGCCTTCAAGCTTAGGAAAGACAAGTAAGTGGACTTCTAATGTCCTCCATTAAAGTTTCACATAAATGAAAATGTTTGAGTAAGTTAACATGCAGTTAGATGGATAAATCATCTGATCCTACCCCATGTGATTTTTAATCTCAGTTGCTTAAGTCCCAAAATCTAGAAAAAATTGTCTTTAACTTAGAACCTATAATGGCAATTCATCTCCATTTAGACCATCTTACCAAAGGTACTGGGTTTGCTCATTTGATTTTATATTTGTGTGAAAGCATGCTTATCCATTTTGGATGCAATTATAGGTTTCACTACATGGCAATATCGGACAGTAGGCAGAGAATCATGCCTATGCCTGATGATCGCATGACTGGAAGACATCAGCAGTTAGCATACCCTGAGGCTGTCCTCCTTACTAATCCAATTAATCCAGACCTCAAAGGAGAGGTAAGCTAAACATGTTGCAGCTTATTACAAGCTTATTAAATCGATTTACATGGCATCAGATTTGACATAAATCTCCATCCAGGTGGATGACAAGTATCAATACTCCTGTGACAATCAGGACATCAAGGTCCATGGATGGATAAGTTTTGATCCTCCAATTGGCTTTTGGCAGATCACTCCCAGTGATGAGTTCCGAACAGGAGGTCCTGTCAAGCAAAATCTAACTTCTCATGTTGGTCCTACCGCCCTTACTGTAAGTACCATTATATTTCTAATTTATTTTTTTCTAGCGTCAGCTTTTCCTTTATAGTAGGAAGCTTTAAACACAATGGTCCTCTCAAAACACCATATATATTATAGAAAGGCCAAAATTCTTGTGATGTCAAATATTTTATCATTCTTGGAGTTTTTTTCATAATATTTTCTTGTATATTCATAAGTTTTCTTTCTTTCTTTCTTTTCTTTTTTTTTTTTTTTTTTTTTTTTTTGAGAAATATAGTGGGAATGCCACCACGAGGGATCAAAACAAAAACCTCTCCCAGCTTCTGGTGAGGAGTGAGGTGACACACAAGTTCCACTGGCATCATTTACAAATTCTGAAAGTACATATAAATTGTACTAGTTAAGTAAATTATAATAGATTATAGCATCCTTTTGTTTTCAAACAACAAATGAGAAGACCTGAAAAAATTAATGTGAACATACTGAGAATCCTGCTGGTTTTGTATGTGGTTATGTAATAACTGTTGCATCTAAACTGGGCTTACAATCAATGATCCTGATGCCTTGCTCAACTTAGTAAGCTTTAATGTTATGCTTATGGCTCTTTATTAGCTTGAGAGTCATTTATATATAATTCAGACTTGCAATTGACAGAAGTTCAATCTTCTTGTTGTTATTTGATGCTTTCTTTTCTTTTTTCCATTTTTTGTCTTTAATGTATTCACTTCAATAACCAATCTAAAGGATACAGTATCTTTTTAACTTTTGATCTGTGTGATTTTGTTTATATGATTTTTTTTCCTCCTAAAAGATATTCCTCATAAAAATAAAAGATGTTACGGATTTTCAGCTAAAATTGTTGAAATTGATATTTGTTGATATTGTCAGGAAAGTTCTTGATCCAGAATTTTAGAGCTTTTGATATGCCTGAAATATCACCTCCTCTGTCTGAAATGTTCTTTGTCTTCAATTTTCTTATTCTATTGTGTGTGGCACTAAAACAAACCGGGCTATAGGCCTGCAGTTGTATCCCTCCTTCAAATAGAGGGGGTGTTCTGTGGCTGAGTCATGGAGAGTTTTTCCCTAACGATTTGATAAAAGCGATTCTCTGGTTGTGTTTTACATGCTCACACATACTATTTCTGTTTGTAAATACAAGATCTTCTCATTTATAATTTTTCTTCAAAGTGTTGTGCTTTTTATTCTAGAATCATGATTCTTATGTGATAGTTGATGACTAATGTGTAATGCATATCATCTTAGATGATGCAAGAAAAGCTATTGTTTCTTACACGTCAATGGAACAATAGTGCATCTATATTGAATTCCATTGGAATTGTTGTTGCTTAATAAAAACTGTTTTTAGATACCATGACTTGCAATTTTTTGTTTTTGCTTTTGCTGCATTTGATCCCTATCATTTAAAGATTTAATATCCATGTATTGTCTGTCTTGCTGTATTCAGGTATTTTTCAGCGCTCACTACTCTGGGAAAGATCTTGTACCTAGATTCATGAATGGAGAATATTGGAAAAAGGTTTTTGGCCCTGTGTTTATTTACCTTAATTCCAGTTGGGATGGATTGGATCCACAAATGCTCTGGGAGGACGCAAAAATGCAGGTTATAATATAATCTTATTGCCATATCAGAAATGAAGAACCATCTTTGAGTATTTCTGAGTTGAGGTCATCCACTAACACAATATCAACTCTGAAGTTGCTAACCAATTTGATAAGTCAATGGCTGGTTTTTCTTGCTAACACAGCTGAGGCCTAGTGGTTGCACCCTGCATCTGTTGGGAGAACATTCCAGTTTTAAACCTTGAGAGGTGTCTTCCAAATGTTTGACATGGTGATTCTTCCATCAGTTCTATGAAATAATTAGTGACCTCCCACTTTAACTCTTCAAAAATGATAGTAACAAAAAATGATGGACTATCCAATGAAAGTTATATAATGGCTTAACAATTATACATAGAGACAGTTTTATTGTTGGGGAAAAAAAAATACCATTGTGCATGCCACGAGCTTTCTCCGACTATTGATATGCGTGGTTTTCTGTGTTATTGTAAATTCTGAACTACTCATGCTAAGTATTTGATTTTTTGTGGACGAAAGTTGAATTCGAGTAGCTGATTTAAAATTCTAGTGCTATTAATGAATTGAAGGAAGGCTTTTTAAAATTTAACGCATTAATTCAAAGTGAATTTGCACATGAAAGGTATTGGTGTAATTAATAGTAGATGTGACTGGATCATGCTCACATTTCCTTGCTTCTATTCTATGTGTTCAGATGCAGACGGAAGTAGAGAATTGGCCTTATAACTTTCCAGTTTCGGAGGACTTTGAAAAGTGCTGGCAACGAGGTTCTGCTAGTGGTAGATTACTAGTTCGAGATAGGTAGGTTTTGTTCTCCACTTTCATATATTCTCTTAGAAGTTAATTAGCTGTTCTGGTTTCAGTTATATTAAAGTGCATAAGAATGCAGTTCGTCAAGTCCTGATTATTGCATTTTTTCTCATACATTTATGTAGTCTAATATTGTTCCTGTGTGGTGGAAAAACATCTTTATGAATCATCTTTATGAATAAGTATTCATAAAGATGTTTTTATGTGAAAAAAAAGGTCTCTTCTGAAAATCTAGCATGGTTTGCATTACTTTCTAGGGATAACATGCATAATAATGGGCTTACTGCTTGGTATGAGATGATTTTCATATAATTAAGGTGGGATATGTTCCACAGGTATATAGATAGTGAAGATATATATGCAAATGGTGCTTATGTTGGTTTGGCTTTACCAGGAGAAGCAGGATCATGGCAAAGAGAATGCAAGGTGGACCATGAAAGTTTTCTTTTTTTCTGTGCATTATGATATTTTACTTACTGTTTGCGCTTTATCAAAACACATGCCATAATAGCCATTCTAGTCTCATACATGTTATGATTTTCAGGGGTACCAATTCTGGACCAGAGCAGATGCCAATGGGAATTTCTCAATTAAAAATGTTCGAACTGGAGATTATAATCTTTATGCATGGGTTCCTAGCTTTATTGGGGATTACAAATATGATGCGACTATAACAATCACCTCAGGTCATTGTACATTAAGCTTGTGTTTTGTTGTTTTAGTAATCATTTGATTGTTCTTGTCTGTTACGTAAATCTCATGATGATCTAAACTTTTGTAAGCAGGGACTGACGTTGATCTGGGTGACCTTGTCTATGAACCCCCAAGAGATGATGTCACCTTATGGGAAATAGGCATCCCTGACCGTTCTGCTGCTGAATTCTTTATTCCAGAACCAAATCCTAACCATGTCAACAAACTTTTTGTCAATAGTCCTGATAGGTTAGATATATTATTGACTATACAAAGCTAGTATTGTTTCATTTCCAGAGATAATTTTTGGCATAGAAAGTGCAATTTCTTTTGATTCGTCTGCAGTTGTTAGCATTATTTCTCCAAAATAACTGGACCTGAAACCACCACTATCCTAATTTTCTGTTGAACACCTATCATTTTCTTAATTGGTACATCATTTTAGTATTGAATGAATCTCCTATATTGTATTTACAGATTTAGGCAATATGGCCTATGGGAGAGATATGCAGATTTATATCCAGATGGTGATCTCATTTATACAATTGGTGAGAGTGACTATAAGAAAGATTGGTTCTTTGCTCAAGTTACCAGGTAATGTTTTCTCAACCTAATTTTTGCCATTTTCAACTCTTTGAGGGGCTAGTAGAGGAGATTCAGCTTAAAAGTTACAGATTCCGTGGCTGATTATATATTTTCCAGACCCTAATTTCTTCATATGGCTTCTTTGATCTTAACACCAACTAAATTTGTCAATATTTGGCCTTCTCAATTTTCAAGCTTTAGAAGGGTGTTGATTTTGAAAACCATCTCTAATATTTTCATGGTTGAAGCATTTGCAACTAATGATCTGTAGACAAGCAAAGTTGGAACGAATCCTTTTTTTGACATCAGTATATTTGTTTTTTTTTTTGACATGTTGCCTTCATGCATTTATAAATGAATACAAAAATATTACAGCATTAGCATCAAGTTGGGCATGTACTGAAATTCTTCCGACCCTTTTTCGTTGGTCTTCCTCATGTCTATTTCTTTAGAAGTTTGAACTAATTATGGAATTGACTCATCATCATGTAATAATTTCCTTCCAGTTTACGTTTGTGCACGATCATTGACTGAGACTTTGTTGTCACTTTGTTACCCTTCAGGAAGACTGATCAGAACTCATTTCAGCCAACCACATGGCAGATTAAGTTTCATCTTGACAGTGTTAAGCAATCTGGAAATTACAAGCTTCGAGTAGCACTTGCATCTGCTACACTATCTGAACTACAAGTATACTCATGAAGCTTTTTTTTTTCCTCAAATATTCAACATAATAGTGATATGGTGGTGAACTGACTTAATCTGTGTCTTTGGCTAAGGTTCGTTTCAACGACGTGAATGCAAATCGTCCTCACTTTACAACAGGACTGATCGGTAGGGACAACTCAATTGCAAGACATGGAATCCATGGATTGTACTGGTTGTATAGTATCGATGTTCGAAGTACTTGGCTTGTTCAAGGGGATAATACAATATATCTCACTCAGCCTAGGTGCCAGAGCCCTTTTCAGGGAATTATGTATGACTATATCCGTTTGGAAGGACCTTCAGACTCTTAAATAGAAAGAGTTGTTTTTTTTTTTTTTGTTGGTTTAACAGGAACATTTGATGATTAATATATAGTTTTCAAACCATGGAAGATCATGACCTCTTCCTACTGCATCAGAAATAGCATTGCTTCAGCCATCATAGAGCAATCTATATAAAAGTATGATGATATCAAATTGTTTAATGAAGCTGGAACAGAAGTGGCTCAATCAATACTTCCAAGAACAGGATTAGATTTTAAAGTTGATTTTTTTGTGCCCGTCTCATGTCCTGCTTCCACAACTGGATTTGGTTCTATTATATAAAATGGTTATAAGCCTTGAACAAGAGACATTTTACACTACCTACCTGAGTTCTCTATCTTTTCAGCCCTTCCTTTTTTAGCATCATCGCCACCATCTCTCTCTCTCTCTCTCTCTCTCTCTCTCTCATGCTATTGTCATCCATATTTAGTTTATTGGTACTAGCAAAGAAGACAACAAAATGGATGAGCATGGCCTTGTCCTTATGTTGTGAGGTGAAGACAAGGGATCTAGACAACAGCCACTCTTCTTTCTTGGGAGCAATGGGAGGATGGACCCCTTCTCCATGGCTGTAGTCTCCAACAGACACAGCACCTCACACAACGAGCAAGGTGCCCATAGGACGCTCAATGCCAATGTCAAAGGTCTCTCCAGCTTCTCTTCTTAACTTTTACTCCTGTGAGCGGCGCTGCCTTACATATATCCTCCAAACAAGGCCAATGGAACAATATAAGGCATACAACTTGACTGGCCTAGGCTTGCGTGTGGGGCCTTCATAAGTCTCAAAGAAACACTCACACGCAAGGGTTAGGAAGAAAAAAATAAAAGAGCGAAAGAACAAAATATTAAACATAATAATATTAATTCAATTGACCTTCTTGACCTCTCATACAATTGTTCAAATTTATTATTTTTTATTAGATACAATTAGCATCCCTTTGAAAGATGCATACTGTCAGACATCTCTTCTTTGAAAGATGCATCCTTAGACACTAAAATAAAAGAATTTAAGAGTAACCGGCATAACTATTTTCAACGGACACTTCTATTTATGAACATGTTTAATAACTAACAAACTCTCCCATTAAACCTATTCATCAAGAACATACTCCAAGCTTTATTCTTAATTTCTTAGTGGCTTCAACTGAAATGACCTTGTGAATATATCTACAATTTGATTTTCTGATTTATAGAATTCAAGTTTGATAACTTTATTCTTAGCTCATTGCTGGATGAAGAGATGTCTTGCATCTATATGCTTGCTTCTTTCATGTAGGATAAAATTCTTTGCTAGCTCGGTCATCGACTTGTTATCAACAAAAATTATAATTAGTCTTTGCTCCAACTTATTCTAAATGAGTTCCGAGTTCAAGGAAGCCCTAGGCAATGACAAAGTGATGACAATAATAAATTCTCCATCACCACCAGATATTTAATTGCGCAACTTTTACCTGAAATAATATTCAGCGTCTTGAGTACTGAAACCTTCGCTATTATAAGCCTCGAGCATTACAGCTCAAGTTCCAGTTCAGTGTAAGCTTTGATCTACACATCCCTCTAGTGAAAGCTAAGACAACCATGGGATCTTTCTTAAATGGCCAGTAAGTGTTTGGAAGAGTAACAACCCGAACTTATACTACCACATAAACTTTGCATTTCTTGGTTGAGGGATGGTGCACATGAACTGATTTTCCTTAAAAGCTGGTCTTTCTGACTCATGCATCAAAGTATCGCTTGAAGAATGGCTTGCAAGCAGCAGCAGACAAACACTTAAATGAAGTTTAGTGATTGTATGATGATCGTCGATGGTTGCGATTAAATGTCAAAGTAGTTTGCCTTGAACCCATATGCCAATTCCAACTGCATGAGCTAGATCTGAATTAGGACTTCCACTAAATATATAGCTGAGTAGTTTATGCATCCTGAGGTATGAAGACATAATGGTGAGCACATGAAACTTGGTACATTTAGGTGGGAGGGAGAATACACACAATAGTAACAGCTTTCTGATTGTATGAAGCATCAGTCATCAAGATTTTGAATTAGTCTATTTCTTTAGTATTGCATTTATTTAATGGAAGTTTGGTTTCTTTTCAGTTTGTTGTTACTAATTGTAACTGATGTGCTGTTTGACAGATGCTTTATATTTTGTCAGGAGCTGGACAGCAGACATTGCTTTTATTCCTGAACCTTTCTGTTGGATCATCCACCCCAACCTTTAACATCAGTCCGGATCGTCATCAGACTCAGAAACGGTCTGTTAACTGCCTTACAGAATTCATTTGTCCTTGATCCTGGAAGTTGTCTTGGATCCAAGAAGGTCTAGCTATTCAATTTGGAAAGGCATTCTCATGTGCATGTCTTTGTGCTCAAACTAAATTTTCTGGATCAACGACTTTCTTTCTTCCTACCTTTGACTCCACACTATCCAATTGAAATAAAACGTGTATGGAGATTTCAATATACTTCAATGGAAGTTTGATATGCAAGTCCTTGGCAGTGCTAGGTTTTCGTTTGTAATGGTTTCTCATACTTCATTTCCCTAACTTTGATGAAGTTTTGTAAGTCTCATTGGAAGGAATCCAGATATTCAGAACACACATTAGGTGACAATGACTGTCTAAATTTGGGTGGTGGTTTCACCTCCTTTTACTGAAAAAAGACAATGACTGTCATTACTACTGCTTGTGATGCTATGACTCCTTTATCAAAGCTTTTGTTTTTATCAAAAGGTGGCAACCAATCAATTGAAAGTTATTACATTTGTTATACTTAGACAAAACAGAAATGTGCAATAGTTCTCATGTTGCTTTGAAGTTTTAAAGTTCAAATCATGATTTGTCCACCTAGATTTTTTTTTCAGGAAAAAAGTATGAGTTCATTAGTTGAGAAAGCATAAGTTTGGATTGTTCTATTCAATGTAGCCATTTCTTCCTGTTACACAATTGCTCAGGATTTGGCACAACTCTTGTTTTATAAATCATAGTTAACTTTGTAATTTCAAATATAACGCAAAATAATACTATATTATAAATACTTTACTAAATTTAAATGTACCCTTCATTTAGAATCCATAACGTAAGGATGAATGCCATTGTAAGCATCTTGGCTGTCACCGGTTTTGTAGTTTTTTATTGATTTGATGCTTCAAAAAAATTTATAACTAATTCCCTATAAAAGTCTAGGTTTTCATATATCTATTAAATTTCCTTCATGTCTTTATGAACTATGAAAAAAAAAAAAAAAATCAAGCCATTAACTTTATCATTTCCACCTACAGGATAATTTTTTTAATCAAGTTTAGTTGAGGTGAGGACCCGGTCAACATGGTTCTCTGGCTTTCTTTTAACATATTCAAGAAGATATCTCTAGCTATTTCTTATGGACCATGGAACTATTGAACGTATTAGTTCTTCATTTTTCATTTTGAAACCGTACGTTTCATTTGATTAGATATGGATTTAATGATGGTTTTGGCACCAGAATAATTTATAGTCTACTTTGCTGGTTTAAGTTTACTTTGGTTTTGTTTAACATAAAACCAAGCTTGATACAAGCTTTTACAAGCCAAGCTCAAGCTCCTCGATCCTTTTGACACCCATCTCTACCATAGTCACATGAATAAAGGATGAGAGGCATGCGTATAATATTAAAAAATATTTAATGGCATAAAGCAAGGCAGAAGGGCATATATTGAGAAAAGATTATTTAAGGGTCCATACCCAGATGAGCATTCAGTATTTGCAGAATGAGGGTGTCCAATTAATCCATTTCAAATAAAGAACATGGTCCACAAGGGCAAACAAACAACATGATCTTGCACCTGGTTTATAAAGAACACAAATTAAGAACTTAATGCTCCATGAAACAAAACATATCCATGTGAACCGAAAAGACTATAATTTGAGCCTTTTCTTTTCTTGTATTAAGTTCAAAGGGCCAGGATGGACCTAACCAGAGCTTCAGCCACAGATTAAAACCTCCGCATAAGGCTAGCCTAAAATTTGGCCAAGAAGACAAAATGCTGCTATTTCTCCGTCAACCAGAGTTGTTACCCTCGCAGAGCAAGGGAAAAGCCAGAGCTGAACATATTTCAGCAGTGCCAATCCAGACATAAAGCTGGTAGCAATGCTGATAATATGAAATAATAGACCAGACTTCTTGACAGTTTTCAGCTCAATGGAGGTAGAAATAATGGTAAAATAGCGTGGGACATTGTGCAATAAAATGGCCAAGCTTAACAATATCTTTACCTATGCCATGTATGATTCCCATATTCAGACAATTAAGTTCAACATATTTGCAAGGCGCACAAGCTAGTAACGTGAAGAAAATGCCCTGCAAACCTTCACATGTCAAGCTTGAAACAAGTGGAAATCCAAAGTGGAATAAAAATTTTCCATCAGCATAAAACAACATCCATATGTAACCAATCCCAACTAATTTGAGATAGGACTTTAAGTTACACCACAGCACTCATTAGTTCTCTATTTATCATCCACTCAGGATAAATCACTGAATTCTGACTCTTGTTCAACAAAATAGATGGAGCAAAACAAAAGAAGAGTGAATGAAATCCAAATTATGCAGCAGACATGATGCAATCAATAGCTTGCTTGCAAATTCCAGTCATTGTTGCCTCGGGCCCATAAACCTACAATAAATCATTATGCATTTTTTTCAGGTAAGTATTCGTTAGAAACCTTGAAAGCTCTCCACTATTCAACTGGAACAGTTTGGAGAAATAGCAGCTCAAGAGGGACATAAAACCCATTCAAGTTGCACTCCTCAAGGCAAGGATTGGTATATATAACTTCAACCCACTGAAATTTCTCTTTCATAAAAGAATAGGAAATGGGTATAGATTATTACCTCAAGGGGAACGCCCAACTCCTCACCCAGAGCCCGCATTTTGGCCAGACCTGTTTGATAATTTGGGCCACCTCTTCGGACATAAATGTGCATCCTTGCAGCCTTTAGCTTGGATTCCTGCAAGAAAGGAGAAAATTTTTGTTTTATGCTGAAAGCAGAAAAGAAAAGAAATCAGTTGTTAGTTGATCACCCAAACCTTTTCCCTTAGGGCACGGATAATGCCACTGAAAGTAGCAGCAACATCAGTGAAGTTAGCTATACCCCCTCCAATGAGAAGAGCCCTCTTTCGGCCATCAGGATCAGCAGTTGCACACTACAACAGCACGGAGAGGCCAAATTTTTGGATGAATAAAGTGGAAGAAGTGCCTGAAGTACAAAAATAGGATGATACTGAAGACAATGCATTAAAAAAGCTCTTACATCAAGAACCACTCTAGCATACTGCAGGACCTCATCCTCATTAGGAGCACCACTGTACTCTGCATAGTTTCCAAGCTCTGATGCATAGCCCAAATCACCAACCTAATAAAGTGATAAACAAAAATCAGGTGTGCAGGAGATCTTTTGCACCAGGCCTATGTTCTCTCACTTCCTATGACTAATTCCCCTAAAAAGCAATTTGCTGCCATTTAAGTTCAAAATAAATATACAAAGTTCAAAGAGATATTAAAATCTTATTAAACCATGCAAAAGGACATGGATAAATGTAAGCTTACGGTATCAGCATAGATGACACTAGCACCTCCACCAGCCACCATGGTCCATATGCGTCCTTTGGGATTTAGAACAGTGAACTTCAGGGAGGCACTAGTCTGAAATGAAATAGCTTAGCATATCAAATTCATGCTCTAGACAAAGTTCAGCAAATTGCATGCATTCTCAATTGCAGAAACATGCAACAAATAGCACACAAAATATAGCAACTGCAGCTCTAATTCAGGACATCACAATATTGTAGCATGAAATGGGATATAAAATAAAATAAAAGTTAACTGTTATCAGTGCTGCCTGGCAAGTTGTGAATATTTCAAGGGTTAAACTCACTCCACCTGACAGTACAAATAGCAATATCATTAAGAACATTTATGAATCCTATTCGGGATTTTTCATGGACAGTACTAGGTTTTTCCTTGAGCCTGTATTATATATTCCATCCTAATGCCTCGGATGTGAGCCAACATTAGGTAATTCAGCCAGTAGCTATGCATTCTAAGAATTTAATAACAGTTACATGGATTTTACATTTGTAAGAAAGGTTTTCACAGAATATGATGAAGCACTGGCAACCATAAGTCATCATATGCTTCCAAGGGTGGGAACTTGCATAGCAATCTGGTGGACAAATTTTATTAAAATGAGTGTATAAAAACACAAAATGAATGAATTTTGCTAGAACAATTGTTTGGTTGTTTTTTGTAAGGCTTGCTTTTATAAAACGAACAGGTTATAAAACCTGAAAGATGAGTTCTATGAAAAATAGGAAGAAGAGACCGTTTTTCATAAATAATATTTACAGAGAACAATATTTTATGGATATATGTTTTCATAGAACTTGCTGGCAACCAAACAGCTCCTTAAAGTTTATAGTATAGCGGAACCTTATTGAGTCCGATTTCTGTTCAGAGGGACAATGGTGTAGATGCTATAATTATAGCAGAAGCAAAACATCCAAATGGGTTTAATATTGATGTTTAACAGACTAAAGATAATATCAAAATAAAAGGTAAACAGCATAAAATCCATATAACATGACAAACCAAAACTAGAGAATCTCACTATCCTTTCTAACAAAGAATATGTTATTGGAAATCTATATTGACCCTCCATCATTAAAATTTTCCCAGGCTCAAAAAAGCTCCTTCAAAGTACTTAGCCATACAATAACTTAAACTTAGAAAGAAGGAATTTATTTCCAAATTCCATTATCAACTAGCAATTTTCTCCATTCTACAAAAAGATATAGCATAGTTATAGTTCTTGCGTTACATACTCTTTAGAACTAAGTAACTAACAATTAACAATAGCAAAATGCATCAGTGGCCATTAAATAACTATATGCCATTCTGATGCACCCTAGATTAGGGTAGCACAGCAATCATGTGACAAGCATTGAGACATAGGAGGACAAGATATATAGATAGGCCAGTGGTAAGGCTACTTGACTCATTGAACAAATAATATTGAATATAAAGTGATCCATTAAGAAACATTTTCTTTTCTAATCTAGAATTTACTTTTCCTGTTCTGCATTGCGCTTGAGAGAGATTTCACATAGCTAATCCCCATCTTTCTAGGAGTTCTCTCTCTTTCTTCCCAATGTTAAGCATAGCAGGGATCTCTAAGGTATGGTCACAGTCATTTCCAACAATTATGGGAGATATCATCATCTAATTCATCATGACAATGATTATTTTGTAGGAAGGAAGATTTACACTCAACTGCAGTGTAAATATTGCAAACTAACTACCATAGCATGAAACGGTACAGGTATAAATGTTGTTACTTTTCATCCCAGAAAGGTTTGCTCAAATTATATAAACATGAATTATTAATAAATGTACATCAGGAAAAATTGCCACCTTTTCATCAAGATTGTGAATAAAGCTTTCCGTTGAGCTCAGGACTCTGCCAAAAGGAAGTGGAAATTCTATACTCCCCCACCTGCACATTTTGATACAATCAGCATATAAATATACATAAGATTCTCAAATGAAATAATGTTGATGAGATGATAATGAAGCCTGTGGCATAAAGCCTACTTCTTGAAGTTCTTGAATGCAGCAGTGTCATCCAACTCTCCCCGCATATCCAGAGGGTATGGCCCCCCATTTACCAAAGTAAATGGGTTCATCTCAAGAAAACTGAAGTCCAAGTCTGTGATATACACACTCAATCAATTCCATGCAAGAAAAAATACATCAAAAAACGACGTATGATTTGGCCAAATGAAAAAAAGTCTCCAGATCTATATATTCACTATTCAGAAATTGCAGTGGCAAAACTTTTTTTTTTAAAAAAAATCATTCACGAAGTGTATGAGATGAAGCTTATGCCAAAATTACAAATGCAATATTTTAAAGTAGTTCTGTACAGGATTTCTTTTAACTAATTTAATGGGTATCAAAAAAAGTGACCACGTAGATCTGTGTCCCAACATACCTTGGAAAACAGCAAAAACCCCTTTTATGAAGTCCCCTATTTTCCCTCGTACCTGAGTCAATATTTGTGATAAATATTATCAGCAGAGCTACAATATTACAAAGTAAGTCACCAAATTATAGCATGTAGACTAAGTTAATAATGCACTGTCTAAGAGGAAACATCCTAAACGAGAGCAACCATTAGCAAGATCATCATGTTCAGAAATCACATACCGCAACTACAATTTCTACTATAATGCAAATAAAATGAATAAGTAATATGGAGAAGAAATGCATCTCACCTCCAGAGGAAGGGTTGCAATCAATGAAGCAAATGCCTCAGATGTCATAGGCTTGTCAGTAGGGAGAAAGATAGTCTTAACCTTGTCCCAGTTCTCTTCAATTTCAATTCCACCACATTCTGAGAAGCTGATGGTGAAACCAAGCCTCTCGGAAACAATGGAGAGATAGTACTCTTGGTCATGGGGAACAAATGGCTCAACTATAAAAGTGGTGATCGGGGCCTTGCACCCACCCATCTCAACCTTCATGAAATTAATTGGAGTACATTTTAATCACTGACGCAGTAAATAATTGAAAACTAAAACAATGTGAATCCCATGATCACCTCCACTCCAAGGCGTTCCTTCACAAACTGAGCCACCTGAGCCATATCCAAGTTCAGAGCGACCAAACCACTCTTCCCTCGCTTCCCAAATAGCATGTCAGGCTTCACAACCAGTCTCATGGATGAAAGCCATGGCTCTTTGTTCGCCAACTCAGCAAAGTCCGTAGATTCTGTAACCTTATTTAACCAACATAAATATGTTAACAGACAATCGCCAGTAATTATAAGAGTCGGAAAGCAGAAGCTAATCATCCAATCAAATAACCAGATAATCAATTCCATGCTCGAATCAGTGAAGAAAATTAAAATAGTTTCCGCTTTATCATACAATCCAAAACATTTCATGATCTAAGTCTCATGAAATGGTGCAAAGCTGCGAGAATCGAACGTCAAACACACATCTTTAGTCGGAAAACGCGGGACAACGAATGCACTGGATAGTCCAATCAAAGAAACATCATATTTTCTACTCCCAATTTTTTTTTTTTTTAAAGCGTAGATTCTTAGAATAGAGTCCAACAGTCAAAAGATACATGAAATTGATCACAAAATTACTCGTTTCTCCATCAGCCGTAAAATCTCCCAGATCTCGACTAGAAACGGAAATTTCCTCTGATTTTCGTTCAGTCACCCAATGTGCCGCCCTGAAAACAAGATCGAGATCGAGATCGAGATCGAGATCGGAAGAGCTCACCTGGGCAGAGAGGATCTGTAGGTCGATGCCGGCGATCCGCTTGAGATGCTCCTTGAGGAGCCGCTTTGAGTCGTACTCTCGGATCTTCTTCCTCGCCATCTCCTCTTCTCCTTGTCGGATCGATTCGAGCTTCCAAGGATCGATGCCTTCGAATGCAGGTAGCTGGGAGCCGAGAGAGATTTAAATGCGAGGAAAGAGAGAGGGGGCGGGTGCGACGGCGGGGTCCGTGCGGATGGGTAGCTGCAGTCGCCATGCCATACGAAGCGGCAATAAAACGTCCCACCTACCCGCACCCGATCCCAGCGACCTCCTGGACGCGGTTTCCCGTCCCCGTAACTAAAAGATAAACTTTTCATGCGGGTTTAGAGATCTACCGTTCATGTAAATTCTTCGAATTCTTGACCGGTCGATATGATTGTTTGCGTATGAAGTTTATGAGAACCGTTTAATAGTTAATTATTGCGTATGAAGTTTATGAGGACGGTTTAATAGTTAGTTATTGCGTATGAAGTTTATGAGGACGGTTTAATAGTTAGTTAATGCGCACTTCTTTTGAGACTCGGGTCCGCGCTTGAGCTTGCGAGGCAAGAATCACGTGTAGGGAGAGAGAGGGTGTGGGCTCGGGATGCGATGCGAGGAGGGTGGCCACGTGCGGGCATGGGTTGGTGTCGTCGCAATCCCTCGCCCTCGCCGCCCGATGACCGGGAATGAGACCGATTAGTTTTGAGGTGTCCTTCGTATTGGAAAATTGTCTCCGAAAATAGGGGCCACGTGGGTCCCATGGATTTTTTAAATACGATTCATGGCAGCACCCTTTCAGGCTTCAGCCCAGTCTCCCAAAATTTTTCAAAGCGCGGAGAGGAGGGAGTCATATGGTCTCAAGTTAGAAATCTTGAAACGGCTCTGGTGAAATATTTTTTTAGAAATTTTAAAATAACCTTTGCAACAGACGATTTTAACCTATGATCATTCTCATGCTTAAAATTTTTTAAAATACAGCTACAATGGTGTGCTATTGAACAAACGCTTTCTATGTGATAACATATTTTTAAAAAAATTTTAAGGTTGCCTACGTGATGGCGTCATTCATCTGCACATTATTTCAAGAATTATTTTAAACAATATTGTTGCTGCCAAGTCACGAGCAATAAACGTCGGGTAGGCTAGGATGGCTGCGTGCGCAGAGAGGTCGCCGTCTTCCTTCTAGAGCCTGCAAAAAGTCCTGGACCGATGGTTCCAGTGGGGACCCTCCGATGCCCAAGTCAGTGAGTCGTAGAACAGGGATATAATTTTGGTAGAATTCTTAGAGAGGAAGCCAAGAGAGTCCCCTTGCATGGAGCTCGGGTCCTCTTTTTATACCTGTTGGGGTCCCGTTTACCTCGCTCTGTTGGAACCGTCGAATATTTCCCGTTGCGATGTTTCATCGAACGGCAAGTTGTTGGGCTGTTGCTGGATAGTGGCCGCTTATAGCGGTAACCGCCGATCAAGCTAACACTCACCCGTGATTTTGGTGGGCGAGGTGCTCGGCAGTGGACCTTAGATCACGGGATCCGTTGTGTGAGACTGGTCTTTGTGCACGTGGATAGTGCTGAAGGCCGACGCTGGGAGTCGGGGCTGGAGGCCGGCGCTGGAGGCTGACGCTGGATGGCCGTCGCTAGAGGCTGACGCTGGAGGGCCAGAGCCAGTCTCAGCGCTGGGGCCGACGCTGGTGGCCGGCACTGAAGGCTGACGCTGGAGGTCGGAGCCGAAGGCCGGAGCCAAAGTCTCAGCACTGGAGGCCGGCGTTGAGGGCCGTCGCTGGGGGCCGACGCTGGGGTCGGTGCTGGAGGTATTGGGTTTTGTTGTCACATCATTGCTTTCGAAAACCGCGCGAAAGATAATACTACCCCGGAAAAACGGCCAGCCGTATCAGATGCCCCCCCGCCCCTGAGATGGGTGAGCGTTTACTTACCCGCAAAAGGGGTGTTAATATCCTCTAGGCGGCCGGTTTTCGCGTCACTATTTCGCCTTTGTTGGGATTAGGGAGGATTTCCCTCGGGCAGTGTTACGAAAAGGCGAGCGGTATCATTGTGATAAGGTTAATGCCTCCCTTTTTATCGGTGGTCTTTTCGAGTTTTTTGCATTGGCAGGCCGTCGAAACGCCTCCCAATTAAAGACGGACGCGTGGTTGGATCGGACGATTGCGGGGTGTCCTGTGATGGCGTTACGAGGACAAATAGCCCTTATCTTCCCATCCTCCCCATTTCTTCCGCTGCTGCCTCCTTTCGAGTCCGCCAGCGTTCCTCTGTTTCCCGTGTTCATTCTCTCCCCATGCCCTGTTTTTGGCTCGAGTTTTCCAGGTTAGTTCCTATGGTTTCCTCTCCTTCTTGCTCCATCTCTGGTTCCTGGGGGGGTTCCCATAACCCTTCTCAGACTTCCGATTCCTTGTTAAGCAAATGGTCCACCTCTTCTTCTAACCATTCTTCCCCGGAGCAGCGGCCAGTCAGTCGTCCCCTAACCGGGACTCGTCCGGCCGGCGGGCAGATTTCCGTCCGGAGCCAGTCAATGGCTGCCGGTCCTTCTAGGGTTGCCAAGGAGTCCCCGAAGGGACTGCGTCCTCTATGTCTTCTCAAGACATAGTAAACCTAAAAGCCAAGTATAGCTTCCTTTCGGACCTTCATCTGTTCGTTCCTACCTCCAATGACAGGGTAACTTCTTCCCGTTCCGGAAGGGTTGCTTTGTACGGAGCCTTTTTTAAGGCCGGGCTCCGGTTGCCGATCCACCCTTTTATTCTCAATCTCCTCGACCGGTACTCCTTGACTCCTTCCCAGTTAGTTCCCAATTCAATCCGAACTATCGTCGGTTTTTTGGTACTCTGCCACTTGCAAGGCATTGAGGCCAGTATCTCTTTGTTCCGCAGCTTTTATACCCTTCGCAAACAGTCGGGTTGGTGGTCCTTCACCCCTAGGTCTAATAGGATTCTCAAACTGTACCTTCCTACTTCCGTTAAAGGGTGGAAGGACAAGTTCTTCTTTGCGGACATCAGTGGGGTTCGTGGAAGCTGGGGATACCCAACATTGACGCCAATAGGGATCCCTCCATCCTTCCACGAGACCGGATGATATTTGGGCAGCTTCTGACTGCCGACATCCCTCGGTGTAATATGCTCTTAGCCGAGGAGAACCTCCGTCTTGCCGGCCTAATTCCCGCAAGGGGTGAGCACTCAATCACTCGCATCTCTTCTCCTCCCTTTGCTTTTCTTTTTCTTTTCTTCCCTTTTTTCCTCTCTTCTTTTCTTTTTTTTTTTTAACCATCCTTTGCCTGTGTAGGGATGGCGCCGACACTTCATGAGCTTAAACAGGCAGCCACCAGGAAGAGGAAGGCTGCAGGGAATGCGCCTCCTGCCGAAAGAAGGGTCATTGCTAAAGTTCCAAGGAGGGCCGACACGGGGAGGGTTGGTGCCGGGAAGGCCGACGCGGGGAAGGCCGACACTGGAGGGGCTAAAGTTGTGAAGCCCCTGCGTAAAAAGGTTTTGAAGAAGGGCGGCCCTAAAAGGGCCGACGCTGGGGAGACCGAGGCCAAGGGGGCCAGAACTGTGGAATCCTCGTATGCAGGCGAGGCAGCCCAATCTCATGCTGATGAACCTATCATGGCAGACGCGGGAAGGGCCAAGACCGGCGGGGAGGTGGAACGGAGTCAACCGGAGAGAGGATCTCCAGCTTCAGCTCCTTCCATTATCCTACTCGACCTTTCTCCCGAGGGGGAGGCGCCGTCGCCCTTGCCCAAAGCCTTAGAGACGGATGAAATTCCTGCGGCAATGGTGACGACTCCAGCCGCTACCCTGCCCCCCATAGGGGCAACAGCCGAAGTGCCTCTGCTAGCCAAGGAGTCGGAGGCGGCAGGCTCAGAGGCGGAATCAGCCTCTGCAGGCCCGACGCCCAGGGAAGAGAGGGGCGTCGATCCTTCCTTTCAGTCGTTGTTGGCAAACCACGGCCGCTGGGCTGCACGGACCGTGGAGGAAGCCGTGGTGGTTGAGGTGCAAGAATATCTCCGGGGTCAGGGGAGAGTCGCCTTCTTCCGCGAAGCATCGGTGGCACATCTCTGGGTGAGCTTCTGCGCCATTATCATCTCTTTCCTTCCCCCTTTCTTTTTCTCATCTTGACATTTCCTCCATGCCTTGAATTCTCTTGTCGCCCTTAAAAACCTCTGGACCCTAAGCAATACCGCCATCGAACAAGCACACGAGGAGATGTTGTCCCTCCAAGTCAAGGCGGAGAAGTCGGCAATGGCTCTGGAGGACACTCGGGCCACCCTGAAGGGTGAAATTGATGTCGCCTGGCTACGAGCCGAAAAGGCCGAGTATGCGCTAGAGGTTGCTCAGCGCCGCGCAGCCAATGAGCTAGATAATGCTCAGGTGGCCGAGGAAAAACAGAAAGCGGCCGAGGAGAACCAAAGGGCAGCCGAAGAGAAGCTGAAGGCGGCAGAATTGGAGGTGTGCGTTTTGAAGACCCAATTAAGTTCTACCGCCGCTGAGACAAATGCAGCCCAAGAAGCCACCCGTCAGTACATAGCCAAAATTGCAGATCTGAAGGCGGCAGTGGCAGAGGCCCAGAAGAGGGCCATCGAGGCTGAAAAGAAGGGGGCCGAGGCCGTAGAAGATTTTAAAAAATCCAAAGCCTTCGACAAGGAGGTGGCCGAGTCAGCGGCGCTTGCTTATGACGCCGGCTTTCAAGACTGCAAAGATAAAATCCAGGAGCTCTACGACCTGGAGGATATTGAGGGACTGAAGCCTGATGATGTCCCTGAGGATGATGCCCCAGCTTCGGATGGCCATTAACAGCTTTTGGTTTCTCTTTTTGTATCGATCTGTGCCTGACATGAGTCGGCGACTCTGTAGCCTTATAACTATCAATGAATGCTTTTAATCCCTATTTCGCCTCTTTGGTTATAATTAGCTTTATTTGTTCAAGCTGTCATGAATCACCAACCAATAGGGCTATATAGGGTAGGTTACGCGAAATAGGACCGTAAGCCGTGACATTGTCTCAAGTGTTGGTACAAGGCCAACATTTGGTGGCGACGCAGGACGTCAGTCTTTATTGCCGACGCTGGGCGCCGGTCTTTGGCTGTCGGAACGGGTCTGGTCTTCGTTGCCGACGCTGGATGCCGGTCTTTAGTATGCCGACGCTAGACTCCGGTCTTAGTGCCAATGCGGAGTTGGTCTTTAGTGTGCCGATGCTGGGCGCCGGTCTTTGTTGCCAACGCGGAGTTGGTGCCAACGCGGAGTTGGTCTTTGTTGCCGACGCTGGGCGCCGGTCTTTGGTGCCTACGCTGAGTTGGTCTTTGGTGTGCCGACGCTGGACGCCGGTCTTCGGTGCCAACGCGGAGTTGGTCTTTGGTGCCGACGCTGGGCGCCGGTCTTCGGTGCCAACGCGGAGTTGGTCTTTGGTATGCCGATGCTAGATGCCGGTCTTAGTGCCAACGTGGAGTTGGTCTTTAGTGTGCCGACGCTGGGCGCCGATCTTTGTTGCCAACGCGGAGTTGGTCTGATGCCAACGCGGAGTTGGTCTTTGGTGTGCCGACGCTGGGCGCCGGTCTTTGTTGCCAACGCGGAGTTGGTCTGATGCCAACGCGGAGTTGGTCTTTGTTACCGACGCTGGACGCCGGTCTTCGGTGCCAACGCAGAGTTGGTCTTTGGTGCCGACGCTGGTCGCCGGTCTTTGGTGCCAACGCAGAGTTGGTCTTTCACCAATGCGGAATTGGTCTTGGTGCCGACGCTGGGCGCCGGTCTTCGGTGCCAACGCGGAGTTGGTCTTTGGTGCCGACGCTGGGCGCCGATCTTCGGTGCCAACGCGGAGTTGGTCTTTGGTGCCGACGCTGGGCGCCAGTCTTTGGTGCCAACGCGGAGTTGGTCTTTGGTGTGCTGACGCTGGACGCCGGTCTTCGGTGCCAACGCGGAGTTGGTCTTTGGTGCCGACGCTGGGCGCCGGTCTTCGGTGCCAACGCGGAGTTGGTCTTTGGTATGCCGATGCTAAACGCTGGTCTTAGTACCAACGCGGAGTTGGTCTTTAGTGCCGACGCTGGGCGCCGGTCTTCGGTGCCAACGCGGAGTTGGTCTTTGGTGCCGACGCTGGGCGCCGGTCTTCGGTGCCAACGCGGAGTTGGTCTTTGGTGCCGACGCTGGGCGCCGTCTTTGGTGCCAACGCGGAGTTGGTCTTTGGTGTGCCGACGCTGGACGCCGATCTTCGGTGCCAACGCGGAGTTGGTCTTTGGTGCCGACGCTGGGCACCGGTCTTCGATGCCAACGCGGAGTTGGTCTTTGGTATGCCGACGCTAGACGCCGGTCTTAGTGCCAACGCGGAGTTGGTCTTTAGTGCCGACGCTGGGCGCCGGTCTTCGGTGCCAACGCGGAGTTGGTCTTTGGTGCCGACGCTGGGCGCCGGTCTTCGGTGCCAACGCGGAGTTGGTCTTTGGTGCCGACGCTGGTCGCCGGTCTTTGGTGCCAACGCAGAGTTGGTCTTTCGCCAATGCGGAGTTAGTCTTTGGTGCCAACGCTGGGCGCCGGTCTTCGGTGCCAACGCGGAGTTGGTCTTTGGTGCCGACGCTGGGCGCCGGTCTTTGGTGTTAAGCATACTCATTTAAGAACAAGACCATGTTGATTATTCATGTATCAAACCAATTCAAATTAATGACAATAGAGTTCTATTGATAGTACCGACGTAAGTTGTCGGCATTCCAAGTGCGAGGGAGCAGTTTCCCGTCTAGCTCTTCGACTTTGTACGCCCCATGGTGAAGTGTCTCCTTGACACGGTATGGTCCTTCCCATTTTGGTGCCAGCTTGCCCCCCTCTGTCGGCTTTGACACTTCAGCTCTTCGCAGAACGAGGTCTCCCGGACGGAATGTCTTGGGTCTCACCCGAGAGTTGTAGTGCTTGGCCACTCGCTGACGGAACGCTGCCATGCGAAGCTGTGCTTGATCTCGCAATTCTTCCACCAAATCCAAATCAGCCCTCAACTGGTTTGAGTTGCTTTCTTCGCAGTATAACTCCGTTCGGGGACTAGGAGCTCCTATCTCCACTGGGATGACCGCCTCGGTCCCGAAGACCAAGCTGAAAGGGGTTTCCCCCGTAGGTGCTCGCGGCGTCGTGTGGTAGGCCCACAGCACACTGGAAAGTTCTTCCACCTAGCGCCCTTTGCAGCTATCTAGCCGAGCCCTGAGTCCTTGGAGGATGATGCAATTGGTTACCTCTGCTGCGCCGTTGGTTTGGGGATGCCCTACTGAGGTGAATTGATGATGGATGCCCAGGTCATCACAGAATTTCCGGAAGGCCGCATTATCAAACTGTCGGCCGTTGTCCGTAACGAGGGTGTGCGGTAGCCCGAACCGGCACACTACGGATTTTCAGAAGAAAGTCCTTACTTTGGCTTCCGTGATCTTAGCAAGAGCTTCCGCCTCGATCCACTTAGTAAAATGGTCGACGGCCACCACTAGGAACTTGCGTTGTCCGAAGGCAGGAGGGAACGGTCCCAGAATGTCCATGCCCCACTGTGCGAAGGGCCATGGTGCAGCTAGAGGGGCCAGTTGAGACGCCGGTTGATGTTGAATGTTGGCATGCCGCTGGCAGCTGTCACATCTCTTAACGAGTTCGGAGGCATCCTCCTTCATTGTCAGCCAATAATACCCCTGACGTAAAGCTTTATATGCAAGAGCCCTGCCCCCCAGGTGGTTTCCGCATATCCCTTCGTGTATCTCCCGCAGTATATAACTGGCGTCGGTGGGACCGACACACCTAAGAACAGGGTATGAGAACGACCTTCGATAGAGCTTTCCCTCCATAATGAAAAACTTTGGGGCTCGTCTTTTCAGTTTCCTAGCTTCGGCAGGGTCTTCTGGAAGGGTGCCCTCAGTAAAGTACCGGACATAGGCGTCCATCCAGGAGGGCTCCTGCTCCACTGGTGCAGTTTCTCTTGGTACTTCAATACTCGGGGCTTCTAAGTACTCCACATAAGCCTTTTCCAACATCCCATCAGCTGAGGCGGCAAGACGGGATAAGGCATCGGCTCTAGCATTCTCCTGTCAAGGAATGTAGCTGACGCTAAAATGTGTGAAGGGGGAAATTAGCGAGTGCACCATTTCTAAGTAGCGGGCCATGATAGGATCCCTTGTCTCGTATTCCTTTGTAATTTGGCCGGCAACCAGTTGGGAGTCGGTGAATGCCATAAGGCGTTTCACCCCAAGCTCTCGAGCCAACCTCACGCCGGATAGCAAAGCTTCATATTCCGCCTGATTGTTAGTGGCTGGAAAGAGGAAGCGAAGTGCACATTCGGTCACAACCCCATCCGAGTTGGCCAAGATGAGGCCTGCTCAGCTCCCTTGAGAGTTTGATGCCCCATCCACATGAAGAACCCACTCATCGTCACTGGTTCCGAGGGGCTGAGTGTCCGTAGGAGGTTCTTTAGGTGGCTCCATTCCCCAAGTACATTCAACCAAAAAATCTGCCAGGACTTGAGACTTCATGGCCGAACGGGGGCGGAAAGATAGATCGAACTCCCCCAGCTTGAGGGCCCACCTTGCCAGCCGGCCGGAGGTATCTGGGCGAGCTAGGACTGTCTTCAGAGGCTGGTCTGTGATCACCGCGATCGGGTGGGCTTGAAAGTACGGCCGCAGACGCTGGGCAGACACGATCAATGCAAAGATGATTTTTTCCATGTTTGAATATCGGGTCTCTGCATCATGAAGCACCTTACTCGTGTAGTATACCGGCCTTTGCGTGCCATCAGTGTCCACACAGACTAGCACAGAGCTAACAGCTTCAGGAGAGGCCGCAAGGTATAGAAGGAGTTCTTCTCCACCCGTCGGCTTGGCCAGCAGTGGCGGGGTAGATAAGAATTCCTTTAACCCTTCGAACGCCTCCTGGCATTCTTTCGTCCACTCGAACTCGTTGATTCTGCGAAGCGCCTTGAAGAAAGGCAGGCACCTTTCAGCGGATTTGGATAGGAAGCGGCTTAGGGCGGCTACTCTTCCTGTTAGGCGCTGTATTTCCTTCTTATTGGCAGGAGGCCTCATGTCCAAGATGGCTTGGACTTTGTCTGGGTTTGCTTCGATCCCCCTCCGGGTCACCATGAAACCCAAAAACTTTCCAGCTGTTACCTCAAATGCACACTTGCGAGGGTTCAGCTTCATCTGATACCGACGAAGGCTGTCAAAGGTTTCTGCTAGGTCCGCGATGTGGTCACTGGCATGGACGCTTTTTGTTAGCATGTCATCCACGTACACTTCCATGTTACGCCCTATCTGACCTTCAAAGACCTTGTTCATCAGCCTCTGGTAAGTGGCTCCCGCATTCTTTAACCCGAAAGGCATTACCTTGTAGCAATATAGCCCCTTTTCAGTTATGAAGGAGGTAGGTTCTTCATCCGCCGGATTCATCCGGATCTGGTTGTATCCAGAGAAGGCATCCATGAAGCTAAGGACCTCATGGCCAGATGTAGCGTCCACCAGTTGATCAATTCGAGGCAGGGGAAAGCTGTCTTTGGGGCATGCCTTGTTGAGATCGGTGAAATCTACGCACATTCTCCAGCTTCCATTGGTCTTGCGGACTAGAACTACATTAGCCAACCATTCGGGGTAGTGGACCTCCCGAATATGGCCCGCAGTCATTAACTTGCGGATCTCCTCGTCAATAGCTTTCTGTCTGTCGGGAGCAAAGTTTCTCTTTTTCTGTCGGACCGGCCGACACCCTGGCTTGAGATTAAGTCGATGGGTGATTACTTCTTCAGGGACGCCCGGCATGTCTGAGGATGACCATGCGAAGACGTCAGTGTTGGCACGCAGGAAAGTAAGAAGTTGGTGGCGTGCTTCCTCTGGGAGCAATGCTCCCACCTGAACAGCCCTTGCCGGGTCATCACCCAAGGGGAGGGTTAGAAGGTGCTCTGCCGGCTCTCCCCTTCTTCCCAACTCCCTGGGATCGAGTGACTCTGAGGCTATCGCCGACGCCGCGTTCAGCGGGCTGGGAGACAAATGGTAGCAAGGCGGAAGTGGGCTTTGCTCCCCCTTCATTTCTCCGATCCCTTCATTGGTGGGGAACCTTACCAATAATCTCTTAGTGGAGCATCCAGCAGATTCAACCCTGGTCTTCCCAAGATGGCATTATAAGCCAGCGGGACCCGGACCACCAAAAAGTTTATAACCACGGTGCTCTGACATGGAGGGGTTCCAGCCGTGACCGGGAGGGCAATTTCCCCCTCAACACTCACTGAATCTCCCGTGAAGCCCATTAGCGGTGTGGCCACGGGTCGGAGCAAAGACCTTGATAAGTTCATCCGAACAAAAGCCTCATAACTCAAGACATCCACAGAGCTCCCACTATCAATTAAAATTCTTTTTACAGAGTGTTTGGCTATAGTCATGGACACCACGACGTTGTCGTCATGTTTATTAACTACCTCATCTAAATCCTTTCCGAAGAAAGGAATTACAGAGTCTATTCCCTCTCGCGGCCTCTTCGAACCACCATCCGCTCCCCAGGAAATCATAGCTATAGTCTTTTCAGTTGGGGCATTATCCACGCCAGCCGGGCGACTTGGAGGCACCGGGGGACTCGATGCGGGGAGATTTCCCCGTCGAACGAATTTGCCCAGGTGACCTTGCTGAACCAGCTCCTCGATGGCCTTTTTTAGATGGCGGCAGTCCTCGGTGTCGTGACCGTAGTCTCGGTGGTACCGGCAGTAAAACTCCTTGTTGCGGGGGGCCCCAGACTTCAAGGGAGCCGGACGCTTGAAATAAGGTTCCTCCTCGATCTCCAGCAGGATGTGAGAGATGGGAGCCATGAGGGGGGTGAATTGCTCCTTGGGTACCAGTGTCTGTGACCGGCGATCCGAGCAGCGTGGAGGCTCGGGCTTTCGAGGTCGTGTGCCGGCGTGATCAGTGGGCGGTGGTTTGTTACTGGTGCTCTTGTCAACTTCCCTCCTGGAAAAATCCGCCTCGTCGGCGCGGATATACTTTTGGGCTCGGCTCAGAAGCTCAGCATAAGAACCCGGAGGCTTCTTATCCAGGGAATACGCGAACCTGGACGGGCGAAGTCCTTGTTTCAGGGCCAAAGTGGCTACGGAATCTTCCAGGTTGTACACCTCCAACGCCGCCTCCTTAAATCGAGCGATGAAATCCTTTAAGGTCTCGCCACTCTTTTGCTGCACAGCAAAGAGACTATCTGCCACTCGCGGGATCTTTCGACAGGCATCAAAGTGAGCCAGGAAAGATCGCTCGAGCTGCCGAAATGAGTTGATGCTGCGCGGGGGCAAGCGGGAGTACCACGCGCGCGCCGCTTTCCGGAGTGTGGCCGGAAAGGCGACGCATAAAAGGGAGTCCGTCGCTCCTTGGACCTACATAAGGACCTTGTAGCTCTCCAAGTGGTCAAGGGGATCCGTTGTCCCATCATATGGATCCAGTTGGGGGAGACGGAACCGTGGCGGACCGGCTCCTCCATGATATGACGGGAAAGCGGGGGACAACTTTCATAAGCTGTCCCATAAGGGTCGGTGATCCGGCGGCTGAGCTCGTCCAGCCGTCGGTTATACTCGTCGAGCCTTTGCTCGGCCCGGCGGGTGGTTTTCCGGAGAGTGTCACCTTGGGACGAATCAGAGGAAGGAGGTGAAGAAGACCTCCGGCGCAGAGAACGCGCCCGCCTGGATTCTCTTTTCTCCAGCCGGTGGTGGGAACGACCGGAGTGGCGAGAGGGAGACCGCCGTCGCTTCGAGGTCCCTTGATGAAGTTCGGGGGGTGATCGGTGAGAGACCTCAGGCGGGGTCCCTCCTTGGTGAGACTGGACTGTTCCCCGCACCCCTTCGTCCAGCGTAGGGGGTTGAGTTACAGCAGCCAAGTAATGTTCTTGCAGCCCCCGGACCATCGTCGTCAGATCCTGGACCTGGTGGGCTAGAACTTCAAGCCGGTCGGGTTGGCTTGTCAGTGCAGGGGGCGGAGCATGGAGATTGGCCTCCGAATGCTCAGCTCTTGGGATGCGCCCGGTTGCCTGACTGGAGGAAGCCTCTTGTGCTCGCGTAGTCACCATCGTCTTCCTTGCAAAAATTGTAGGGAGAATGTTCGTCTACTACGTGTGTTTCCCCCCTACCTGGCGCGCCAATCTGTTGCTGCCAAGTCACGAGCAATAAACGTCGGGTAGGCTAGGATGGCTGCATGCGCAGAGAGGTCGCCGTCTTCCTTCTAGAGCCTGCAAAAAGTTCCGGACCGGTGGTTCCGGTGGGGACCCTTCGACGCTCAAGTCAGTGAGTCGTAGAACAGGGATATAATTTTGGTAGAATTCTTAGAGAGGAAGCCAGAGAGAGTCCCCTCGCATGGAGCTCGGGTCCTCTTTTTATACCTGTTGGGGTCCCGTTTACCTCGCTCTGTTGGAACCGTCGAATCTTTCCGTTGCGATGTTTCATGAACGGCAAGTTGTTGGGCTGTTGCTGGATAGTGGCCGCTTATAGCGGTAACCGCTGATCAAGCTAACACTCGCCCGTGATTTTGGTGGGCGAGGTGCTCGGAAGTGGACCTTAGATCACAGGATCGGTTGTGTGAGACTGGTCTTTGTGCACGTGGATAGTGCTGAAGGCCGACGCTGGGAGTCGGGGCTGGAGGCCGGCGCTGGAGGCTGACGCTGGATGGCCGTCGCTAGAGGCTGACGCTGGAGGGCCAGAGCCAGTCTCAGCGCTGGGGCCGACGCTGGTGGCCGGCACTGAAGGCCGACGCTGGAGGTCGAGCCGGAGGCCGGAGCCAAAGTCTCAGCACTGGAGGCCGGCGCTGAGGGCCGTCGCTGGGGGCCGACGCTGGGGTCGGTGCTGGAGGTATTGGGTTTTGTTGTCACATCATTGCTTTCGAAAACCGCGCGAAAGATAATACTACCTCGGGAAAACGGCCAACCGTATCAAATATTTTTATATTTATTTTATATTCCAACGTTTATTTCTCCTAAAATAAGCTTATTAAAAATATATTATATATATATTCTAACATTTATTTATCTTTGAATAGGCTCATTAATATATATAGAGAGAGAGAGAGAGAGAGAGAGTTAAATTTGGGTATATTCGCATGTTTTCATACTCATCATGATCATCAAATCCATATGGATTTCAAAATCATTTCGTCTTTTTTACTTAGTGATTCGAAATCCATATGGGTCAAAGATGGTAAGAACGAACACCTATAGTAAGTCCAACTCCTCATCGTCACTCCCTTTACTATATATATATATATATATATATATATATATATATATATATATATATATATACCTTAATGAAACCAGTAGCCTTTCTTTGCAATCTTTTCCTATTTTTTCAATTTTCTTGATTATCTAATGTACTTAGAAAAATAAAGATTTTTTTTAATGATAAAATTAATTGATTTCTAATATATTAATGCTTAAATCATATTACATAATGATATATACATAAAGATAGACTTGGCTACATTCAAATATCACCAAGTTTAGATCCGATCACCTTTCTCACTTTTGAATCCAAACAATTCATAAATCTTAAAGAAAAAATAAATAAAAGATATGAAGTGACTCCATAATCCATATGGATTTAAAGATGGGAGAAGATGGCTAGATTTGAGTTTGGCTATATTTAAATCTATTTAAGTCTACCTCTCTTTCTATATATATAGGGTAGACTTCGCTACATTTAAATATGATCAAGTTTAGAATTTGATAACCTTTTTTGTCCTTGAATACGCATGGTTTATAGATCTCAAAAATAAAAAAGCTTAGATCTGATCACTTTTTCCATCTTTAGATCCACATAATTCATAAATCCCAAGGATGAAAAAAATCAAAAAAAGATAAAGTGGCTTCGGGATCTATGTGAATTCAAGGACAGTGAAGGTGATCAGATCCTAAACTTGGCTATATTCGAATATAAAATGTTTACTCTTTCTATATATGGATAGATTTGACTATATTCGAATATAGTTAAGTTGAGGTTCGATCATTTTTTTCCATATTTGGATCCACGTAGTTCATAAATCCAAAAGATAAAAACAATAAAAAAGATTGAATGGTTCGAAATATATGTAAATCTAAAGGTTAAAAAGGTAGCTTTGGAATATAGCTCTACCTCCCCTTCTTCCTCCATATATATATATATATATATATATATATATATATATATTGTGTGTGCGCGCGCACGCAAGGCTCTGGCTTTTTGATAGGATGGCAAAGTGCATGTGAAGGTCAGATAAGTCAGATTTTTATCAATTGATTGCGGTTGTCCTTAGAGAAAATATTTAGTACAAGCCTTTGAATAAGATAAACTCAAATTTAATATCTTTTTAGAAATAAAAATAATCTAATCATTTATCAAACTAATACCTTTTATGAGTTTTCACAACTAAAAATTTCTTAAAACTTAAAAAACTTGAAGATAGATTCTTCTTAAATTTTGATAAGTGTCTTGTGCGTCCATGTGTTCATTACATACAAGACTCTAGCTTTTTGATAGCACGATAAAGCCCATGTCAAGATTAGATAAAAATTAGAATTGATTGCGATTATTCTTAGGGAAATATTTAGTGTAGGCCCTTGAATAAGGTCAACTCAAATGTAATATCTTTTTAGAGATAGAAAAGATCTAATCATTCATTATATTAATACCTTTTATGAGTTTTTACCACTAAGGATTTCTTAAAATTTAAAAAACTTAAAGATAGATTCTTCTCAAATTTTGATAAGTGTCCTGTGCATTCATTGCATTTGAATTGTACTTATCATCTATATGCAGATAAACTTAGTTGGATAGTGGAACATTTTAGAAAAATAAAATTTAGGTACGATGTATTATTTGTATGCCCTTCAATTATGTTTCTATCTAAATATAATTGCTTGTCACTTGATACTTACATGGAGACTTATTTCTTATGCAGAGATTGAGATGGCGATAGAACCAAAGGACACGTAGAGATGCACCTAAGTACTAATCTTTTAAAAAATATGAAATTTAAAATCAATTTCACAAATTAAGTATTTTTATATAGTTTTGTTCCTTTGAAAATATGAAATTTAAAATTAATTTCATGATTTAAGTACTCTTAGATGTCTCAAAATAATTTGAATAAAATTAATAAAAGGAAAAAAAAGCAAAGAAGAATCTATATTTTCTTTTATTAGTGAAGTAAGCCCATTTCATATTTTAATTTCAAGTTTTAGTAGTCTTTTGTAATCTATTGATGCTAGATCATCATTCTCAAACGTCCATGAGCGTTCGGTCACCTTCTTTGGCATGCCAAGGATCCTTCGACGGGCTTCGCTCGATTGAAATCCTACAAAAAGTCCTGGGGACCGAAGATTCTGGCAGAAACCCTCCGACGCTCAAGTTAGTGCTCTGGGCAACATCCATGAGCTTGAGGAAGTTCGAACGGGCTTAGAGAGATGCTTTGTATGAGCATGTATGAGTCGGGGATCCCTCTTACTCCTTTTATGAATAGTTTGAAGCCTGTGAGACTTGAGGTGTGATCATCCATCAAAGCACTCATGGTAAGGGCAGCCATGGTGGGACTTGCCTCCTCGTGGCATATCAGAGTTGGCAGGCCATGTCCCGTCTAGTGTAGGTGGTTGCAGCTGATTGGTGGGCCAGGTCTCATCAGGCATGGGAGGCCGCAGTTGGTTGGTGAGCCCTTTAGAATTTTTTCTAGGGTTTTCTTTCTGATAATGAGATTCAAAGAAGGTCGTACGTGTGATCCAGGGACCATAACCGCTATATATAGATAACTTCATCATTATCTTTTGATATTTCTATTTTAGCCCATCATAAAAATAGAAATAACTCTTTAGGTCTCCACACATTAAAGGCCCATACCTTATCAGATACATTAAAGCTCAAATCATTGAAACCTTAGCAGATCGCTTTTAATTGGGCTTAACCATATTTGATAATCCGCAATACATAATTATTTTACACATAAGCCCAATATTGGATTAATGATTCAACAATCTCCCACTTGGGCTATATGTGTAACCTTATAATTATATTTTGCAAAAATAACCGAATGAGCTCAATTTTACTGTCATTACCAAAATGTATCTATAACCAATCCAGTCCATCAACCATACCAACATAGGATCAAAGCGGCCTTTGTTATATCTATCATAACTTGACCCATTAATGGTCACGTATGTTGATACAAATGAATGACATGGATTATGATGTGGATATGTAGCATAAAAATTTTATGCAATATGATCTTAATATACCTATTTTCAACTGATCCTCCTTAAACTTGAGTGAGATCAAAACTTTAACATAATTGTATAGAGTGTACCAAACTAAATAAAATACTTTATTTCTGATTAGAAAATATCCAAACACATAAGTGTGTACAAACTAAACATAAAGTATAAAATAGAAGCAATACAAACTCTCACTGAATTTAAGCATCGTCATACTTTATAACACTCATGTGAGCATCATGCACATGAAAGACCTTGGGTGGCATACCCTTTGTAAGGGGATCTACAATCATGGAGTTTGTCCCTATATGCTTTATAGAAATTCGACCACTCTGTACTCTTTCCTTTACAACTAGGAACTTGATGTCAATGTGCTTTGACTTGGTCGAGCTCCTGTTATTGTTGGAATACAATATGGCTGACTTGTTATCAAAAAATAACTTTAGTGGTCTTTCAATTCCTTCCAATATGCGCAGCCCAGTGACAAAATTTTTCAGCCATATCCTATGATTGTATGCCTCATAACATGCTATAAATTTTGCTACCACAGTAGAAGAAGAAGTGTCTGTTTTGCACTTCTCCAAGATATAGCCTCACCATCTAATAGATATACATAGCCCAAAGTGGATCTTTTACTATCTTGGCATTTTGCAAAATCGGAGTCAGAATACCCAACAATCTCAAAATGATCTGATCTCCTATATGTGAGCATGTAATCTTTTGTTCATTTTAGATATCTCATAACCCTTTTGGCTGCTTTCCAGTGATCCATTCATGGGTTGCTTAAATATCTTCCTAACACTCCAACAATGTACGCAATATCCGGATGCGTACAAACTTGAGCATACATTAGACTCCCTAAAACCTAAGTATAGAAAATCTTTTGCATCTCTTCAACTTCAAGGTTTCCTTTTGGGCACTGTTTAAGACTGAATTTATTTCCTTTAGTGACCGGGGTGTCATCTGGTTTATAATCTTACATGCCAATCTTTTAAGTACTTTATCGAATATAGCTACTTTATGATAATCCAAGGATACCCCGAGAACTATCTCAATTTATCTAGATTCCCAATACAAAGGAGGCGTCACCAAGATCTTTCATTTGAAAATTGCTTGATAGAAATATCTTAGTTTCGTACAACATGCCTATATCATTTGTGGCAAGCAAAATGTCATCCATATACAAAACCAGAAAAATGTATTTACTTCCACTGAACTTATGATATACACAATCATCAACTGCATTCACTTCGATATTAAATGAGAGAATTACTTGATGAAATTTGTGGTACCATTGACAAGAAGCTTGCTTTAACCCATAAATGGATTTTGTCAATTTGCAAACCATTTTCTTTGGGTCTTCTGACATAAAGTTTTCTGTTTGCACCATATAAATTATCTCATCAATGTATCCATTAAGAAACGTCATCTTGACATCCATTTGATGGAGTTCCATATCATACTGTGCAATAGGAGCCATGATTGTCCTAAAAGAGTCCTTCGATGAAACTAGAGAGAAGGTCTCTTTAAAGTCAATCCCTTCATTTTGAGTATAGCCTTTAACCAAAAGACGAGCTTTATACCTTTTCATATTACCCTTTGAATCTCGTTTGGTCTTAAAAATCCATTTGCAACCAATGGGTTTCATACCTTCTCGTAATGGGACAAGTTTCCAAACTTTATTATTTTGCATAGACTTATACTCTTCTTTCATTGCTTCAATCCACTTTTCTGAATTGGAACCTTGTATAGCTTGAAGGAAGTTGACAGGATCATCTTCTATCACGCCATTATTTTCCTCATGTTCCTGAAGAAAAACTATATAGTCATCTGGAATAGCATTCTTTCTTTTTCTAGTGGATCACCACAAAGACACTTGTTCTTGATGTTCTTGATGCACTTGTTCTTAAGGTTGTTGAGTTTGTACCTTTGAGGGTTGAACAACAATTTCTTGTTGTTCTGGAATTGCAACTTGATCATTATCAAAAGCAATTTTAGGAATATGAACTAGTTGCTCTTCAACAAAAGTAGTAGGTTCCAATTCCTCCTCAAAGATAAAGTCTCTAACTTTATTTCTTCCTCCAAACTCAATATCCTCAAAGAACGTTGCAGTTTCTGTCTCAAAAATTATCCTTGATTTGGGATCTTAAAACTTGAAACCCCTAGATCGCTCAGAATACCCAACAAAGTAGCTGCTCACTGTTCTAGAGTCTAATTTCTTTTCATATGGCCTATAAGGCCTTGCCTCAGCTGGACATCTCCAAACATGAAAATGCTTTAGGCTAGGCTTTCGTCCTATCCAAAGCTCATAAAGTATTTTGACAGCTGGTTTAGTTGGTACTCTATTCAGAATGTAGGCTATTGTCTTTAGTGCCTCTCCCCAGAGTGATTTTGGTAAGGTAGAATAACAAATCATACTCCTTACCATATCTTTAAAAGTGCGATTACGTCTTTCAGCTACACCATTCATGCTAGGTGACCCTGGCATAGTGTATTATGGGACAATTCCACACTCCTCTAGGCATCTGACAAATGATCCTGGACATTGTTCACCTGATCCATCATATCTACCGTAATATTCACCATCACGGTCAGATCTGACTTCTTTAATCCTTTTGTTGAGTTGAAGCTCAACCTTAGCTTTAAATGATTTGAACACGTCCAAAACTTGGGACTTTTCATGAATAAGAAATAGGTATGCATATCTTGAATAATCATCTATGAATGATATAAAATAATGTTGACCATTCCAAGAAGGTGTAGGAAATGGTCCATAAATATCCGTATGTATCAACTCTAAGACTTTCATAGTTCTATATGCACCCATTTTCTTTGTTTTAGTCTGTTTACCCTTAATGCAATCAACACAGATATTAAAGTTTGTAAAATCAAGAGAATCCAAAATTTCATCTGACACAAGTCGTTCAACTCTATTTCTAGAGATGTGACCTAATCGCTAATGCTATAATGTTCCTAAATTTTCATTGCAAATTTTACGCTTAGTACCTCTTAATTCCATATTCAGGGTTTCATTATAAGAAGCAACAGTATCAAGCAAATATAGATTGTCATACACCATAAGAGAACCAGTTCTAATAATATTTGAATTTAACGAAAGACTAAATTAACTATTTTCAAATGAACAACAATATCCTAATTTATCCAAAGCTGAAATAGAAACCAAATTCCATTTAAATGATGGTACTATAAAAGTGTCTTTCAAATCCAAATAATAACCAGAACTTAATAACAATCTAAAATGCCCAATTGTCTCCATATCTACCGACTTGCCATCTCCCACATAAGTGTGTCTTTCAGCATCAGTTGGTTTTCGGTAGCTCAGGCAACCCTCCATTGAAACACTGATGTTAGTAGTAGCACCAGAATCTAACCACCAAGTGTTTCTAGGTACTGAAGCTATATTCACTTCAAAACAGACTAAATTAAGAGATGTACCTTTCTTTTTATGCCATGCATGATACTTGAAACATTCCTTTTTAATATGTCCAGGCTTATTGCAGAAGAAATAACTGTCTTTATCCTGATTTTGTTTCTTCTTTGCTAGACCCTTAGCAACCTTATTCTTTCTTTTCTTGCCTTTATCCTTGTCCTTGAAGTTATTTTCATTAAGGACCGGCACTGAATTGATGTTAGCAGAAATATTAGCAATATTAGCTATAAAGAAAATAAAAGTAATATAAATAACATGCTCATATAAATAATTAATACCAAACATTAATAAATTCAGATACCCAGTGCAACATTAATATCAAGTCTTTGGACAGTAATATTAACTGCTAGTGGTACTCTTGTTGTATTGATCAAACACTAACAATAATGCATGCCAAATAATAAATCTATCTTTGGATCGACTTATTACTCACATGTAAATCTTTATAATTGTGACTTATTTACCATCATATATATGTGTAGTTTGGCCAAGTATTAACCTTCCTTTACACCGATTAATATCCGCATGAAACATACATATACACAACATCCAACATCCTTCATGAACCATCTACACAAGAGAGGTCACTTTGGTGATATCTTGTTTTAATTAGTTCAATTTAGAACGATGGACAAATTTATTATACATAAAAAATACCATTAATTTGAATTTGATTGAACTTAAAAATAATGATATGTTACTATTTCTATATAAATTAGTTCCAACCCATATCAAAAATAAAATTTATCCATTTTAGAGATAATTTTATAACAGAAAAATGATTTGGACTCAGGGTTGGGTTATAACCAACGGGTCTGCTTCGATTCTCAACAGCTTTTTTTGTAGAATTTTACTGTAATATCCCAATGCATTCAACCCAGAATGCATGCAGAGTATGTCCTTTTTTTTATTGCATTAAAAAAAATGAGACAACCCTCTCGATCCTTCACATCCGATTCTTCCCAGCGGACAGAATGAAAAAAAAAAAACAAAAAATCCTAGCGGCCTGGGAAGGCCAGTGGAACACAGTGGGACATTGAAGTGGAACGTTCAATTCCCTCAGAAAAATTGCTGGCCACGAAGTGGGACGTTCGGTTCCCTTTTTTTAAGGAAAAATTGAGGTGCATGGTTCTAGCAACTTTACATATCCAAAATCTATGTTATCCCACGATGTGAAAACATATATGAGTTTTTTTTTATTGATCCAAGATTTCATGCAGTAATGTCATGCATCAAATGCTTGCATTCCACACATTAAATTCCACTCAACTTTGAAACGGAAGAGAGCGAGCGTAAGGCACAATTATCCAAATCTGTTATCCCAACGTCCCAACATTTTCTCAAGATTCCCAGCGTAATTTTCATTCGTAAGAGAAGAAAATCTCCCCTAACGCAAGTCCTTCGGTTTCCAATGACCCATAAAATTTCTAAATTCCACGCAACCCCCTTGATGGAATCCGTTATCTTAATAAATTTTGTAAAATTCACACGTCCATTTTTTTAAATTAAATTTAATATAAATTTAATTTTATTCATAATTTAATTTTATCTTAATTATCAGATAAAAGTTATTTGAAGTCATCTCCTAAAACAAAGAGGACCTGTGAGACTTACGATGCAATGACGTCTTTCTAGACATCAGAATTCATAATCTCAAGTAAAATAAAGTTTTGATGCTTTATGACCTTTATTTTATTTAGAAACTGAATCTATATATATTAAAAAAATATCATTGGTGTTGCCGCCGGGATCCGTCCTCGACTCGGGCGCGGTTGATCTCCAGGAAGAGGGGGGCGGACCTGCACAAGAAGTCCACACGCGGGAGGCGCTGGGGGTGGCCCTCCGTGGAAGACCCTCCGACGCTCAAGTCAGTGGAGAAGAAATCGGCGATCAACCAGATAATGAGGAGGTGGATCTCTCCGGGAAGCCTCTCCAGGGACGGCCAATCGGAAGCTCTAAAGGGCAGGAGCACCGACGAGCTGCCGGAGAGAGCAGTGGGAGTGCACGTGTAAAAGGTGCGTACCTGAGGGAATCTGCGAGTCTGATATTTATAGACTGTTACCTGGATCTTGAGCGTCTTCTGGAAGGTTCAGGGGTTGTTACGATATGGAGGCGGACAGAATCAGGCCGTTATGGGGCCGTTAGAATCCATATCCTGTTTGTTAAGGGATCGACGGATGAGAGAGCTCCTTGATGTCTCGAGATCTGGTTAAGTAGACCTGGGGCGGTTATGATAGGTTTTAGGCCATGCCTCGACATGATTCCTTGTCTAGGGTGCTGTTTGGGTAAGTCTGGGCTCTCCCGCGTCAGGTTCCGCGGAGGTAGGTGTTAGGGTGTGGATCGCTTGGTGAAGCCGGGCCGTGGAGACTCGGGGGGAAGCGAGCCACGGAATGTTCAGGGGAAGACCGAGCTAAGGAAACCCTGAAAAGCTGAGCTATGGGAGCCCGGAAGGGCCGAGCTATGGAAGCCCGGAAGGAGCCGAGCTATGGAAGCCCGGAGGGGGCCGAGCTACGAAAGCCCGGAAGGGGCCAAGCTACGGAAGCCCGGAAGAGCCGAGCTACGGAAGCCCGGAAGAGCCCGAGCTACGGAAGCCCGGAAAGGGCCCGAGCTACGGAAGCCCGGAAGGGGCCCGAGCTACGGAAGGAGCCGAGCTACGGAAGCCCGGAAGGGCCGAGCTACGGAAGCCCGGAGGGGCCGAGCTACGGAAGCCCGGAAGGAGCCGAGCTACGGAAGCCCGGAAGGGGCCGAGCTACGGAAGCCCGGGAGGAGCCGAGCTACGGAAGCCCGGAAGGGGCCGAGCTACGGAAGCCCGGAAGGGCGAAGGGAGGAGGTCGATCTTAGCCGCCTCGCACGGATATTAATGCAATGACAATTTTACCCCCCAACACATGCCCTCCACTCCCTAGTTCGAAGCGTAGGTTCGGGCATAGGGAGTACAAGTTCAAGTGGCGCGTCCCGGATGGGACGTCTTGGCTTAGACAGCTCATGCAATGATGCCCTAATTAATGCGACAGGGTCATCGTGCCTTCGGGGGTAAGGCTCTTCCAAGAGCGACGGTTGGGATTACGCCACGCCGCGAATCCCGATCGATCGGGCGTTTGTCGAGGCGATTCCGGACGCCTCGGATGAGACGGCCCGCCTCCTCAGGGCGGCTTCCTTGGCGGGGAAGCAAAGCGATAGTCGCATTATATATATATGCACGCATGCTCGCGGCGTTCTCTCGTCTTGCTTTCAAAAGAGTTTTGGCCTTTCATCCTCTTCGACGCTCATCGTTTTCGCTTGGTATTTCTTTCAACCGAGATGGCGATGAGCCCCGACGACGTGGTCTCAGAAATCATTGCCGAGGATTTGGGGAGGATTCACCAATGGTACGGCATGCCCTCAGATGTTGTTCTGCGGGCGCCGGAACTCGGAGATAGAGTTACTCGGGATTTAGAGTCTGGGGTTTTTGTCTATGAAGATAGTTTGAAGGCAGGCCTTCGCGCTTTCTGCTATTCTGCCAACGTCCTACTGTCCCGCAGGTGATTCGGTTTTTATTTCACCAGAATTGATGATACGGCGTAGTGGAGAACATAAAGCTGTAACAGAGCTTTCCGGAAGGTGTTCTTTTCCCATGCAGGTCACTTTGTCGTGCCATGCACGCAACCGTCTACCATTGGAGAACGTTATTTTCTCAGGACGATACTCTGAACCTGCCAGTTTCCGTAACGCCAGTGGTCGATCCTCCGCATTTAATGGTCGCGATTCGGTATCAGAGGGGAAATCATCGCGTGCGTCTCGATTCAGGTGGTGGGCTCGGCGCGCAACGGGTCGTTGCGCCTATACTGAGGGGCCACGTGGAGGCATGGGTCAGATGTTTGGGTCTCGGGACTTACAGCTTGGGTAACTTTCCCGGTTTATTTTGGCCTATAAAAAAGGGGAAAAGAGGGGTCACGCTTGGTTATCCCCAAAGTGTCTTTTCCATCAGAGCTTCCATTATGCTCATTTCTCTGCTGTTACGAGTGGGAGGACCGAGCTTTCCTCTCATAGGCCCTTGCCACCGGATAGCTGGGGCGACCGGGGAGCTGCCGAAGAATGGCTCACCCTTAGGGGATGAGTCCCGGAGATCATATGGAGAGCGCACAAAGAGGGCGCGGAGATCATACGGAGAGCGCACATATGCGCTTCCAGTGTGATCTTTGCGGCCTGTTACGGGGGGCTTACGGTAGGAAGTGTATCGACCCCCGTAGCACGCACAGATTCTCCCTCTTTCGCTGGCCTGGATTCCCATCCCTTCTCTGAGGGGAATCCTTGCCACGGGACGGAGAAAATGGGAGCAACTGGGGTCCGATGGTTCCCGATCCTCTCGGTCGGGCGGCGGCCCTCGATCCAGCACCCCCTCCAAGGGGAGCCGGCTGGATCGTCCGAGTCCTCAGAATCAGCATCCACGGGCCGCGCCACCTTCTGAATCTCTTCATTGGGGCCATGGGGGGTCAGATTTACCGACCGTCCAGGCGGGCTGGCCGTTTCGTGGTTTGTCTGATTTGTCGATCCAGACGCCGGAGCATCACAGTTGCTTAGGTCTGCTTTGGAGCAGTTGCCCGAGTTTTGTATTTGCCTTTATTTTATGCATTTCAATGCTCTTGTAATGCCTGTGAGGCATTTGTAACTGATCTTGATCGGCAATAAAGAGAGTTGTGTTCTGTTTTTCAATCTCTATCTTTTTTGTGCCGAGCTTGTTGTCATTGTTGTTTGTAGGGTACAAAGGCGTTCCGCTCGTCCTTAGACGAGGATCCCACGCTGTCAGAACTAATCGAGGTTCGCGCGATGGTTCAGGGATCGTTGGCGAAATATGCCCCTTACTTTGGTCCGAAGCTCGGTATTTTTGTGCTTCGCTCTTACCGGAGCTCGAATTATCGGGTCGGCTTTGGCCGAAGTTCAGGGAATCCGTACTTTTTCCCGTCATGGTTCAGGGAACCTGTCACTCGGGCCAGCCGAGGTTCGGAGATATCTGACTTGGCCCTGCCAAGGTTCGGAGATTCAGTCGCTCGGCCCAGCCGAGGTTCGGAGATATCTGACTTGGCCCTGCCAAGGTTCGGAGATTCGGGCTCAAGGGAGCGACTCAGTTTTCATTGTGGGCCACAGCGTCAGGCCCACGTGGCGCTTGGTAAGGGGCGCCAGAGCGGAACGGGCGGTATATTGTCACGCTTTTTTATTGGTGACGCTACTCTTCCCGAGGGGACAGGTTATTGGCCGAATGCTGGACTCCTACCTTCCGCGTTTCCCAAAAAAGAGGCCAGCCTTAAGAGGCTAGGGGAAGCGCTGAAAGTATTTATTGCGAAGGCCAACAGATCGGAAAACGCTCTGTTTGGGGGGAATTCCCGAATAGTCTGCTCGTGCTTACCGATCTTGCTCGGGATGGGGCGCGGCACGTTGGATTCTGCAGGCATTGAAATGACGATACATGGCAAGCCCTTATGGGTCGGTGGTTACGGTGCGACCGATTGAGATACCTGCCCAGCGAGTATAAATGTGACCGAGGGATATCAGCCTCGGCCATCCATCGGCTCAAGTTCTGAAACAATGGCCTATCCAGGGCGATCGTCAGGCGAGCTACGTACCTCGCTCGATGGTCTGATGCGCTCGGAGAGGGGGCGTGTCTCCATTACTGTCGATGGTTTGGGATTGACGTCGACTCTTGCGAGCAATCAGCAGCTCGTAAGGGTCGTTGAAGAGTACATGGATGTGTGCTCAAGGGAGGCTGAGGCCCTGCGCCGGGTGGTGGACCGGCAAAAAGAGGAGATCGCGTCCCTTCGTCAGCAAGTGGCCGACCTGACGGAGCGCCTGGAGGAACTGCTAGCCTCCGGGAGCGACTCCGAACCATGATCCGGGGGCCTCTGTTGTTTTTTTTTTTGTTTTCTGTCTATGTAACCCTTTTTAAATGAAAATGGATCTGCTTTGGAAGTCCTCTTCTTCTTCGAGAATTATAGCCTTGATCCGCATGATAAATTAGGGTGTTGGCGTGGCCCCATCGTTTTGTGCGTTGATGTAGACGCTTTGAACGACGGGTTATAGGGGCGTTACCCAAAGATTTTCAGCAGCGGAGGGGAATCTCCTAGCTCTGCTTGGGGCCTCTGGCCGATTACGCGGGGCTTAATGGCCTCTTAAAGGGGTTTGCCAATGGTGGCTTCTTTTTGTGCGTCGACGGTTTTTGCTTAACGCGCTCATTTTCAAACCGGACGAAGTCCTTCGGGGACTATTTGAAAGTTGCCTGGCTTTAATCGGGGCCTGTGTACTTCGATTTTTCGCTGGGATTTTAACCCGAATGATTTTTACCTGGCCCTGCCATGGCTCGGAGGATTCGTTGCTCGGCCCGGTCGAGGTTCGGAGAATATTTTACTTGGCCCTGCCAAGGTTCGGAGAATTTGTTGCTCGGCCCAGCCGAGGTTCGGAGAATATTTTACTTGGCCCTGCCAAGGTTCGGAGATTTTGCTGCTCGGCCCAGCCGAGGTTCAGATAATATTTTACTTGGCCCTGCCAAGGTTCGGAGAATTTGTTGCTCGGCCCAGCCGAGGTTCGGAGAATATTTTACTTGGCCCTGCCAAGGTTCGGAGAATTTGTTGCTCGGTCCAGCAGAGGTTCGGAGAATATTTTACTTGGCCCTGCCAAGGTTCGGAGAATTTGTTGCTCGGCCCAGCCGAGGTTCGGAGAATATTTTACTTGGCCCTGCCAAGGTTCGGAGACTTTGTTGCTCGGCCCAGCTGAGGTTCGGAGAATATTTTACTTGGCCCTGCCAAGGTTCGGAGATTTTGTTGCTCGGCCCGGCCGAGGTTCGGAGAATATTTTACTTGGCCCTGCCAAGGTTCGGAGACTTTGTTGCTCGGCCCAGCCGAGGTTTGGAGAATATTTTACTTGGCCCTGCCAAGGTTCGGAGAATTTGTTGCTCGGCCCAGCCGAGGTTCGGAGAATATTTTACTTGGCCCTGCCAAGGTTCAGAGATTTTGTTGCTCGGCCCAGCCGAGGTTCGGAGAATATTTTACTTGGCCCTGCCAAGGTTCGGAGACTTTGTTGCTCGGCCCAGCCGAGGTTCGGAGAATATTTTACTTGGCCCTGCCAAGGTTCGAAGAATTCCTGTTCAAACAAATAACTCGGTTGTACCGAGGATTGGTAAGCAGTATCTGTTTCTTCTTGCAATTTATAACAATGCAGTGCATAATGATTCACAACAGGTTTTGAAGAAATAGATAAGTAGGAATGTGTGGTGAGGCATATGAAGATGAATTCAGAGAGGACATACCCTATTGATAATATTTACGAAGGTTGTCCACGTTCCACGTCCGGGGAATGGACTTCCCATCCAGACCCTGCAGTTTGTAGGTTCCCGGTCCAATAATCTCCGTTATTTGGTATGGGCCCTCCCAGTTTGGCGCCAGCTTTCCTTGCTCCAGCGGTTTGGAAACAGAAGCTTTTCGGAGGACAAGATCGCCAGGTAGGAAAGCTTTTCCTCTGACCCTGGAGGCATGGTAGCGGGCCACCCTCTGCTGATAAGCAGCCGTTCTGATCCGGGCCTTCTCTCTGACCTCTTCTACTAAGTCGAGGTTGGTGCGGAGCTGTTCGTTGCTAGCTTCCTCCGAGTAACTCTCCACCCGCAATGATGGGAGGCCTACTTCCACGGGGATAACGGCCTCTGTTCCGAAAGCCATTCGGAATGGGGTTTCGCCTGTCGGGATTCTTGGGGTTGTGCGGTAGGCCCATAAGACATGGTGTAGTTCATCCGCCCACCTGCCTTGGGCTCTGGAGAGGCGAGCTTTGATTCCCTGGAGGAGGGTTCTGTTGGTCACTTCGGCCGCTCCGTTGGCTTGTGGGTGCCCGACCGAAGTAAGGTGGTGACGGATTCCGTGTTCTTCACAGAACTGGCGGAACTTGGAGTTATCAAACTGCTTGCCGTTATCGGTGATTATAGTGTGGGGAGGCCGAATCGGCAGATGATGGACCTCCAAACAAAGTCTCTGGCCTGTGCCTCGGTAATTTGTGCAACCGCTTTCGCCTCGACCCATTGGTGAAGTAGTCGATGGCGACAAATAAGAATTTCCGCTGCCCTGTGGCAAGCGGGAAGGGGCCAAGTATGTCCATCCCCCATTTGGCAAAGGGCCAAGTAGAGGATATGGAAACCAGTTTGGCAGAAGGGAGCCTTTGGATGCTTGAATGCCTCTGGCAGGGGTCGCAGGCTCGGACTAGATCGTCCGCGTCTTTTTGCATGGTCGGCCAATAGTAGCCTTGTCGTAGCACTTGTGGCATAGGGACCGCCTCCCAGATGGTTGCCGCAAATCCCTTCATGTACCTCGCGCAGAGCATAATCTGCTTCGGACGGGCGAAGGCATCTGAGCAGCGGCATGGAAAAAGACCGCTTGTAAAGCTGGTGTCAATCAACACGCAATGAACAGCTTGTAGCTTCAGCTTTCTAGCCTCTCTTCGGTCGGGTGGAAGCGACCCTTCTTTGAGATATTTGAGGATAGGGTCGAACCAGGATGGTTCGGCCTCGACTTGCATCACTCGGCTGGCTTCCGTGATGCTCGGCTTTTCCAGAGTCTCCAGGTGGAATTTTGCTCGGCATCCATCGTCTCCACGGTTGCCAATCGGGAGAGTAGGTCGGCGCGGGCATTCTCAGATCTGGGAATTTGAATGATTTCAAATTCGGAAAAATGGGGAAGCAAGTTAGCACCTCCTGGAGATATCGAATCATGTTTGGCTCTCGGGCTTCAAATTCTCCTCGAACATGGCCGGCTACCAGCTGAGAGTCGGTGAAGGCGTTGAGCTTTTCCACCTTCAGATTGCGGGCGATCCGGAGACCGGCTAACAGAGCTTCGTACTCGGCTTCGTTGTTGGAAGCCGGGAAGGAGAATCGGATGCCATATTCGAAGATCATCCCCTCAGGACTGGTAAGAACTAGACCCGTGCCGGAGTGATGGGCATTGGATGACCCGTCGACGTGGAGGAGCCACCGGGCTCCAGACTTTGGCTCTTCAAGAGAGTCTGGGGTAGAACCGTCCTCCGGGATGGTACACTCGAGGAGGAAGTCGGCCAGTACTTGGGCTTTGATGGCCGGACGAGGCTGAAAATGTATGTCATGCTCGCTTAGCTCGACGGCCCATTTGGTCATTCTCCCCGATGTTTCTGGACGGTGGACCACCGCCTTGATGGGTTGGTCAGTCAGGACCGTCACGGAATGTGCTTGGAAATACGGTCGTAGCTTTCGAACTGAGGTGATCAAGGCCAGCACCATCTTCTCAATTCTGCTGTACCTCGTCTCCGCATCGCGGAGCAGCCTGCTGACATAGTAGATCGGCTTTTGGACTTTGCCTTCTTCCTTGATCAGCACCGAGCAGACCGCACCTTCCGAAACAGCCAGGTACAAGAATAGGGTCTCTCCTGGGGCTGGACTGCTGAGGAGTGGGGTGAGCCGAGGTACTTCTTGAGATCTTGAAATGACCTTTGCATTCGGGAGTCCACTGGAAGTTTTTGGCCGATCGGAGAGTTTTGAAGAAGGGAGGCATCTCTCGGCCGACCGTGCCACGAAGCGGTTTAGGGCCGCTATCCTCCCGGTTAGGCGCTGGACCTCTTTGACAGATGCTGGGGGCGCCATTTGTTGGAGAGCTTGAATCTTCTGGGGGTTAGCTTCGATACCTCGCTGGGAGACCATGAAGCCGAGGAACTTCCCGAGTTGACACCGAAGGCGCATTTGGTCGGGTTGAGTTTCATCCCGTACTTGCGCAGCGTGGCGAAGCTCTCTGTGAGGTCCTCGACATGCTGTGACGCCTCCTTGCTTTTAACCAGCATGTCGTCCACGTACACCTCCATATTCCGGCCGATTGCTCCTTGAACACTTTGTTGACCAGCCTCTGGTAGGTGGCACCTGCATTTTTAAGACCAAAAGGCATAACACGGTAACAGTAAGTACCTCGGTCGGTTATGAAGGCGGTCTTTTCTTCATCTTCAGGGGCCATTCGGATCTGATTGTAGCCTGAATAGGCGTCCATGAATGACAGCATTTGGTGGCCTGAGGTGGCGTCCACGAGCTGATCGATCCGAGGGAGGGGGAAGCTGTCCTTCGGGCAGGCTTTGTTGAGGTCGGTGAAGTCGATGCAGATCCTCCATTTGCCGTTCGACTTTTTCACCATGACGACATTTGACAGCCAGCTTGGATAATTCACCTCTCGGACAAAATTGGCCTTGATGAGTTTGTCGACCTCTTCTTCAATGGCTTTTTGCCGTTCTGGGGCGAAGCTTCTCTTCTTCTGCTTAACAGGCCTGTGCATCTCGTCCACATTGAGATGATGGACGAGGACCTCGGGGTTGATTCCTGGCATGTCGGAGGCGGTCCAGGCGAAGATATCTGCATTGCTTTGGAGGAATCTGATCAACCTGTGCCGAGACTCTCCTTTGAGTAGCGACCCGATCCTTGTGGTTCGGTCGGGCTGAGCTTCGTCCAATGGTACCTCCTCCAATTCCTCTGCCGGTTCTCCCCGCTGTTCGGCGAAGTCCTCGCGAGCGTCTAGCCCGTCAACCTCCGGCATTCTAGACTGAAGGCTCGTAACAAAGCATTGCCGAGCCATGGCTTGACTTCCCCGAACCATTCCAACTCCTCGCTCGGTGGGGAACTTCATAGACAGATGCGGGATAGAGACAACTGCCTTGAGGGACATTAAACCAGGCCTGCCGAATATGGCATTGTATGGGGATCTGAGGTCGGTCACTAGGAAGTCGGTCTGTACAATAGTCACAAGGGGCCAGGTTCCCGCGCGGACCATCAGGGTGACGACTCCTTCAGGACAATGACGTCGCCTGTGAATCCCATCAAGGTGGAATCCACGGCTTGAAGGTTTTCATGAGCAATTTATCCTGGCAAACACACCGAGGTACAAAACATTTACCGAGCTTCCACTATCAACAAGGATTCGGCTTACATCATAATTGTTCAAATTAAGGGATACAACTAGCGCGTCATCATGGGGGAGTTGTATTCCCAGAAGATCGTCGTCGGAGAAGGAGAGTTCGCCTGTCCTTGCCTTTTTGGGCGCCGATCCTTCACCGCCGCCCCTAGGGCTCGATCCGCCGGCCTCTTCAATCATGTTGATGCGGCCAATCACGGGCGGATTGGGTGGAGGAGGAGGTTGTTGGAGCTCGGGCTGGCGGTCACCTCCTTGTGGTGGCTCGGGCGCTCTCCTAAACTGGTCCAGCCGTCCCCACCGGATCAGCCTCTCAATCTCATTCTTCAGCTGCCAGCATTCTTCAGTGTCATGACCGTGTTCCTTGTGGTAGCGGCAATACTTGGCGGGATCTCTTCGGGTCGGGTTCCCTCGGAGAGGCACTGGCCGGGGGAGCTGGCGCTCTATTTCCATAAGGATTTACGCTCGGGGCACAGTCAGCGGAGTATAGCGATCAAATCGCCTAGGAGGACTCCGGGAGCGATTCCTTGGCGACGGCGGAGGGACTCTCTGGCGGTGAGGCGGGCTTGGCCGCCGGGCGGGACGGTGCCTGTCGGGGACTTTGGGCTCCTGCTTCTTTGCCTGCTCAGTGCGGGTAATTCTCCGCGATTCTTTGACCCTCGTACTTGTTCGCCAGGGCCATCATATCAGATAGGCTGGGGGGTAGCTGACCTCCATTGCTAGGTAGAAGTCGCTTTCCTTCGAAACTCCCCCCGCCAAAGCAGACATGGCCACCTCATGATTAAGGTGGTCCACTTCCAACATGGCCTTATTGAAACGGCCAAGGTAATTCATCAAGGACTCCCCCTCTCTCTGCTTGACTTCGGAGAGGGAGTCAGATCTTCGTCGGTGGTGGCGACTGCTGACGAACTGGCCAATAAAAAGGTGGCTCAGCTCATCGAATGAATCAATGGAACCTGGCTTCAAAGCATTGAACCAGGTTCGGGGGATCCTCTGAGGGTGGATGGAAAGGCGCGGGAGGACCGCATTAGATGCTCCGTGGAACATCATTATTGACCGGAAGCTACTGAGATGGTCGTCCGAGTCGGTGGAGCCGTGGTAGGGTTCGACGGCTGGTAGTTTGACATGGGAGGGAATCACTTCCTCCATGATCCCCTTAGAGAAAGGGATGCCCTGCTCCACCTTGGGCCAGGGCAGATGGGTCTGCTTGGCGGCGTCCAGCTCTTGACGCATCTCCTGGATCTGACGGCGGATCTCCTCTTCACTGGTCAGAGGAGGAGCTGGGCGCGAGAATCGCAAGGATGGTGTTGAATCATGGTGAGATGTCGCCGGGGAGAGGGATCGGGCTCGCCGAGATCTGGGAGGATCTCTATCATAACCGCCTCGTGGGACTGGTTTGTCCCTCTGGGTCGATGTGGGGGATCCGCTGATTCGTGCGGATCAGAGGAGGAGGTCGCCGGTGAAGAAGGAACCGCCGCCTCCTTCTGAAGGTGCGAAGCAGGAGGAGGTGCAAGGCGCTCTTGAACCAGGTGGGTAAGGGTCTGGACCTGTTGGACCAGCGTAGCAAACTGGTCCTGGGTCACTGGGATGGCAGGCGGTGACGGGGTTTCGACCGGTGGAGGTTGCAGCGCTGTACCGCCAGTCGGATCAGGTCTCTGGGAAGCGACCTGATCTTGGGCTTCGGAGGTTGCTCTCCTCCGGTTGGCCATTGAAGAGGTTCTTCTCCGGATTTAGATCATTGTCTCCTTTCTTCAAGTTTTGATGGGACTTGAGACCCTTCCTCTAGCGCCAATCTGTTGCCGTCGGGATCCGTCCTCCGACTCGGGCGCGGTCGATCTCCAGGAAGAGGGGGGCGGACCTGCACAAGAAGTCCACACGCGGGAGGCGCTGGGGGTGGCCCTCCGCGGAAGACCCTCCGACGCTCAAGTCAGTGGAGAAGAAATCGACGATAACCAGATAATGGGGAGGTGGATCTCTCCGGGAAGCCTCTCCAGGGGCGGCCAATCGGAAGCTCCAAAGGGCAGGAGCACCGACGAGCTGCCGGAGAGAGCAGTGGGAGTGCGCGTGTAAAAGGTGCGTACCTGAAGGAATCTGCGAGTCTGATATTTATAGACTGTTACCTGGATCTTGAGCGTCTTCTGGAAGGTTCAGGGGTTGTTACGATATGGAGGCGGACAGAATCAGGCCGTTATGGGGCCGTTAGAATTCATATCCCATTTGTTAAGGGATCGATGGCTGGGAGAGCTCCTTGATGTCTCGAGATCTGGTCGAGTAGGCCTGGGGCAGTTACGATAGGTTCTAGGCCACGTTTCGACATGATTCCTTGTCTAGGATGCCGTTATGGTGGACCTGGGCTCTCCCGCATCAGGTTCCGCGGAGGTGGGTATTGGATTGTGGATCATTTGACGTAGGCGGGCCATGGTGACTCGGGGGAGACGAGCTATGGGAGCCCGGAAGGGCCGAGCTATGGAAGCCCGGAAGGGCCGAGCTACGGAAGCCCGGAAGGACCGAGCCACAGAGGCCCGGAAGGAGCCGAGCTATGGAAGCCCGGAAGGAGCCGAGCTATGGAAGCCCGGAAGGGCCGAGCTAGGGAAGCCCGGTAGGACCGAGCCACGGAAGCCCGGAAGGACGAAGGGAGGAGGTCGACCTTAGCCGCCTCGCATGGATATTAATACAATGTCGATTTTACCCCCCAACAATTGGCATCAAAACAAATTTTACTATAAACTAATGAGTATTTGTCTCATGATTGCTGAATAAAACCAAAGAAGACATATGCACAAATAATATGAATATCAATGGCATATGATCGAAAAATTTAAAATTTCTTAATGATTCAACATGAATAGAGCTTTGATACCAATTGTTAAAAATTAAACCTGAATCTTTGGTAAAAATCATCACCATGAAGCCTAAGAATCATTCATGTTCAATCATTAAGAATTAATAAACATAAACGAAAGCGTACCTGAATCCATATTGCTTGATTGTTCTTCAGAGTCCTGCGGTTGACTTTCCAGATCAATACGTACTCACATAAAGCTCTTTAGAATTTTCTCTAAGCTATTCTTTCTTATGATAGGATTTAGAGAAGAAGGTCATATGTATATATATAGATAACTTCATCATTATCTTTTGGTATTTCTATTTAGCCCATCATAAAAATAGAAATAACCCCTTATGTCTCTACACATTAAAGGGCCACACCTTATCAGATACATTAAAGCCCAAATTACTAAAACCTTAGCTGATCACTTTTACTTGGGCTTAACCTTATTTGATAATCTGCAACATATAATTATTTATATATAAGCCCAATGTTGAATTAAAAATCCAACATATAAAACTTGTGTATGTGAAGTTGATGCGTTTGCTTTGTTGTTTATACTTTACATGATAAGTTCATGTTGTTGAGGAGACAGTGGATCTTGTGTTCTCAGGTTGCTGAAAATCCTTGTTTTCCTTCATTTCTAAGATAGCGTGCTGGTTACATCTGAACTTCTCACAAAGATTAAAATTTTGGACAAATAATTTTGCAAATAAATCTATTAATAGGATAGTACTGAGACTTGGTTCCCTGAAAGTGGACATCTATTGCATTGACTTAGCATAAGTTACTACAATACTGTTTAATTGAAACAAGAATTTGTTCATCCAAGTTGTGGATGTTTTGTCCTCGTACACTGCCAATTGAACATTGTATTGTATTGTGTGATCGCCCATTGTACCAAAAAAAAAAAAAAAAAAAAACAACTGTGTTGCTATCATGAAATCATCATCAGCCTTGTTGCTGCTTGCTTGTGCTTTGTCAATATCGGGCTATCTTATACCATATTCTGCATCAATATTGTCAGGCTTCGGGACAAAGGGTCAATTTTCTCAAATCTTCTATTTGCTTTAGTCCGAAGACCTCTAGATCTATCAGAGAAGCCATTATGTCTATGTCTGGTATTACTACTCAGACAAACCGCTTCATGTATCTAGGAATTCCTATCACTGGCAGATATCCCCGCTGTGCTGACTTTGTTGAATTGGAAAGGCGGATTCGGCAACGTATCGAGGGATGGCAGGTTACTAGTTTATCGATGATGGCCAGGATCATCATTATTCGATCGGTGCTCTCCTCTCTCCCGCTGTATCTGCTGTCGAATACAGCTGTTCCTATTACTTGTCTCAGGAGGTTAGAGCGAAGCTTCAGAGATTTTCTATGGGCCTCTATGCAAGAAGGCCATGGTACTCATCTCTTATCTTGGGACAGAGTCTGTTTGCCTATTCAGGAAGGGGGACTGGGTATTCAGTCCTTGATTGTTAGAAGAGAAGCTCTTATTGCCAGACATGCTGCGCGCTTTCTCTTAGAGCCTCACTGTCTTTGGAGCGTCGTAATGCGTGCGAGGTATGGCGAGTGGGTGTCGAGTTTGCCTATTACGGCGGCTCAGGGGTCCTCCTTCATCTGGAAGGAGATTTGTAGACATGGTCAGTTGATCAGGGATAATACTTCCTGGATGATTGGCGATGGCCAGTTAATTGATGTCTTCCAGGATATTTGGATATCTGAGATCCCTCTATCTAGGTGGCCCTCCTTCTTTGATGTGGAAGCTCCATCTAGTTTAAAGGTTAAGGATTTGATCTCCTCTGATCCTCCTGGTTGGAATGTTTCTGTGGTTTCTGATGTATTTGGGGATGAGCTGTCTAGAAGGATTAGATCTCTGCCCATCATGCCTCGACGTTCTGGTGACTCTAGACTTTGGCAGAGATCGTGTTTGTCTAGGGCTCCCACCAGGGATCTTATGCGGATGCTTAGGCCTCAGTCTCAGGGTATGGAAGATGTGGCCTGGATATGGAAGCTTCCTATTCTCCCCAGGGCTCAGTTATTCTTATGGAAGCTCTTATGGGATTGCCTTCCCACATGTCTCTCCCTATCTCGAAGGGGCATGTCTATTCAGCCATTTTGTCCTATATGTAGACGGGTTGAGGAGTCTTCTGATCATGCTATCTTTCTCTGCTACAGAGCTAGACAGATATGGTATCTGATTGGTTATACTAGAGGGCAGGATGGAGGGGGCGCCCCTCGTTCCGTGTTCTTTCAGGATATTCGGAGGGGCCCTCAGCAGAAGAAGGTTCTCTGGGCGATCATGGCTTATCAGATTTGGCTGTCTAGGAATCAGCTAACCTTTTCTAATGACCCCATCTCCACTTATCAGACTGTGAGGAAGATCAGATCGCTGTCTGCCGAATGCACCCAATTTTCTCATGGAGATGCTTTTGATTCTTCTGGCCTCTGGGGTTCCCCTGCTGCCTCGGCAGCGAACCGTCATACGGTTTTTATTTCTTGGGAACCCCCTCCTCTAGGAGCTATCAAAATCAACTTTGACGGGAGCGTTCGTGGTAGAGCAGCTGGATCGGCGTTCATCATTCGCGGCCATACGGGTGATTTGAGGGCGGCTGGAGGTTTTGGCTCTATTGACTTCTCTGTCCCGATGGCGGAACTTTATGCGGCTTGGGCGGGCATTTCTTTTGCTGTTCGGACTCTTCACGCTGCTAGAATCATCGTTGAGGGTGATTCTATGACTGTTATATCTTGGATGAAGAATGAGTACAGTGGCATGGGCACTGCTAACCCGGTTCTCAGAGAGATTTGGTCCATGCTTCGGGAGGTCGCCTCTGTCCAAATCCGCCATATCTTTCGTGAAGCCAATTCGGCGGCGGATTGGACGGCTTCCTTTGTTGCTCAGTACTCTGGACCCTGGGTCTGGAGTCCTGATTCCCATTGCCCTAGCTTGCTGCAGCAGATTTTATTGTATGATGTTTCTGGGCTGATTCGCACTAGACAAGTGTGATCGCCCGTTTGTACCAAAAAAAAAAAAAAAAAAAAACTAAGCATTGATGACGGTAGTACTTTTTCACCTTAACTGAATCAATGAATGAATTACAATCATGGGTACGATGTGCAAAGATCAAATTTCTATATATTGATAATTATCTTATAAGCATGTGCAAGCTCTCTACCTTCTCCTACGTTGAACATCTATATATTGGAATTAAATCCGAACATTTGGTGAAGATCATCACCATAAAACCCAAGATCATTCATGTTAAATCATCAAGAATCCATAAACATAAACGGAAGCGTACCTGAATCCATATTACTTGATTACTCTCCAAAGTCCTGTGGTTGGCCTTCCAGATCAACACATACTCCCAAAGAGCCCTTTAGAATTTTCTCTCTAGGCTATTCTTTCTGATGATGGGATTTAGAGAAGAAGGTTGTACGTGCGATCCAGAGATCATAACCGCTATATATAGATAATCTCATCATTATCTTTTGGTATTCCTATTTTAGCCCATCATAAAAATAGAAATAACCACTTAAGTCTCTACACATTAAAGGGCCACACCTAATTAGATACATTAAAGCCCAAATTACTAAACCTCAGCTGATCACTTTTAATTGGGCTTAATCTTATTTGACAGTCCGCAACACATAATTATTTCACATATAAGCCCAATGTTGGATTAAAAAATCCAACAATCTCCCACTGGGCTATATGTATAACCTTATAATTATGTTGCAAAAATAACCAAATGAACTCAATTTTACTGTCATTACTGAAATGTATCTATAACCAATCCGGTCCATTAATCATATCAACATAGGATCAAAGCGGCCTTTGTTATATCTATCATAACTCGACCCATCAATGATCACATATGTTGATACAACTGAATGATATGGATCATGATGTGGATGTGTAGCATGGAAATTACATGTAATGTGATCTTAACATGCCTATTTCCAACTGGTCTTACTTAAACTTGAGTAAGATCAAAACTTTAACATAATAGTACAGAGTATACTGAACTGAATGAAATAATTTATTTCTGATCAGAAAATATCCAAACACATAAGTGTGGATAAACCAAACATAAAGCATAATATAGAAGCAATACAAACTCCCACTGAATCTAAGCATCGTCATGCTCTATAATGCCCATGTGAGCAGTATGCTCATGAAAGACCTTGGGCGACACACCCTTTGTAAGGAGATCTGCAACCATGGAGTTTGTCCCTATATGCTCTATAGAAATCTGACCACTCTATACTCTTTCCTTTACAACCAGGAACTTGATGTCAATATGCTTTGACTTGATTGAGCTCCTATTGTTGTTGGAATACAATACGGCTGACTTGTTGTCACAAAATAACTTTAGCGGTCTTTCAATTCCTTGCAATATGCGCAGCCCAGTGACAAAATTTTTTAGCCATATCCCATGATTGGATGCTTCATAACATGCTATAAATTTGCTGCCATGGTAGAAGAAGCTATGAGTGTATGTTTTGCACTTCTCCAAGAAATAGCCCCACCACCTAACAGATATACATAGCCCGAAGTGGATCTTTTACTATCTTGGCATCTCGCAAAGTCGGAGTCAGAATACCCAATGATCTCAAAATGATCTGATCTCCTATATATGAGCATGTAATCTTTTGTTCTTTTCAGATATCTCATAACCCTTTTGGCTGCTTTCCAATGATCCATACCTGGGTTGCTTAAATATCTGCCTAACACTCCAACAATGTACGCAATATCCGGACGCGTACAAACTTGAGCATACATTAGACTCTCTACAACCGAAGCATAAGGAATCTTCTGCATCTCTTCAACTTCAAGGTTTCCTTTTGGGCACTGATTAATACTGAATTTATCTCCTTTAGCGATAGGGGTATCACCTGGTTTGCAATTTTGCATGCCAAATCTCTTAAGTACTTTATCGATATAGCTCCTTTGCGATAATCCAAGGATACCCTGAGAACGATCTCGATGTATCTGGATTCCCAATACAAAGGAGGCATCACCAAGATCTCTCATTTGAAAATTGCTTAATAAAAATCTCTTGGTTTCATGCAACATGCCTATATCATTTGTGGCAAGCAAAATGTCATCCACATACAAAACTAGAAAAATATATTTACTCCCACTGAACTTGTGATACACACAATCATCAACTGCATTCACTCCAAAATTAAATGAGAGAATTACTTGATGAAATTTATGGTACCATTGACGAAAAGCTTGCTTTAACCCATAAATGGATTTTGTCAATTTGCAAACCATTTTCTTTGAGTCTCCTGACACAAAGTTTTTTGGCTGCACCATATAAATTGTCTCATCAATGTCTCCATTAAGAAACGTCGTCTTGACATTCATTTGATGGAGTTCCATATCATACTGTGCAACAAGAGCCATGATTGTCCTAAAAGAGTCCTTCGATAAAACTGGAGAGGTCTCTTTAAAGTCAATCCCTTCCTTTTGAGTATAGCCTTTAGCCACAAGACGAGCTTTATACCTTTCCACATTACCCTTTAAATCCCGTTTGGTCTTAAAAATCCATTTGCAACCAATGGGTTTCACACCTTCTAGTAATGGAACAAGTTCCCAAACTTTATTGTCTTGCATAGACTTATACTCTTCTTTCATTGCTTCAATCAACTTTTCTGAATTGGAACCTTGTATGGCTTGAAGGAAGTTGACAGGATCATCTTCCATCATGCTATTATTTTCCTCATGTTCCTGAAGAAACACTATATAATCATCTAGAATAGCATTCTTCCTTTCTCTAGTAGATCGCCGCAAAGGCATTTGTTCTTGAGGTTGTTGAGTTTGTACCTCTGAGGGTTGAACAACAATTTCTTGTTGTTCTGGAATTGCAACTTGATCATTATCAAAAGCAATTATAGGAATAGGAACTATCTGCTCTTCAACAAGAGTATTAGGTTCCAATTCCTCCTCAAAGACAAAGTCTCTAACTTTATTTCTCCTCCCAAACTTAATATCCTCAAAGAACGTTGCAGTTCCCATCTCAAAAATTATCCTTGATTTTGGATCATAAAACTTGTAACCCCTGGATCGCTCAGAATACCCAACAAAATAACTACTCACTATCCTGAAGTCCAATTTCTTTTCATGTGGCCTGTAAGGCCTTGCCTCAGCTGGACATCCCCAAACATGAAAATGCTTTAGACTAGGCTTTCATCCTATCCAAAGCTCATAAGGTGTTTTGACAGCTGCTTTAGTTGGTACTCTATTCAGAATGTAGGCTGCTATCTTTAGTGCCTCTCCCCAGAGTGACTCTGGTAAGGTAGAATGACAAATCATACTCCTTACCATATCCTTAAGAGTCCTGTTTTGTCTTTCAGATACACCATTCATGCTAGGTGACCCTGGCATGATGTATTATGGAACAATTTCACACTCCTCTAGGTATCTAGCAAATGGTCCTGGACATTGTTCACCTGATCCGTCATATCTACCGTAATATTCACCACCACGGTCAGATCTGATTCCTTTAATCCTTTTGTTGAGCTGAAGCTCAACTTCGGCTTTAAATGATTTGAACACGTCCAAGACTTGGGACTTTTCATGAATAAGAAATAGGTATGTATATCTTGAATAATCATCTATGAATGATACAAAATACTGTTGACCATTCCAAGAAGGTGTAGGAAATGGCCCACAAATGTCCGTATGTATCACTCTAAGACTTCCATAGTTCTATATGCACCCAATTTCTTTGTTTTGGTCTGTTTGCCCATAATGCAATCAACACAGACATTAAAGTCTGTAAAATCAAGAGAATTCAAAATTCCATCTGACACAAGTCGTTCAACTCTATTTCTAGAGATGTGACCTAATCGCTTATGCCATAATGTCCCTGAATTTTCATTGCAAATTTTACGCTTAGTACCTCTTGATTCCATATTCAGGGTTTCATTATAAGAAGCAACAATATCAAGCAATATAGATTGTCATACACCATAAGAGAACCAGTTCCAATAATATTTTAATTTAACGAAAGACTAAACTGACTATTTCCAAATGAACAATAATATCCTAATTTGTCCAAAGTTGAAATAGAAATCAAATTCCGTCTAAATGATGGTACTACAAAAGTGTCTTTCAAATCCAAATAATAACCAGAACTTAATAACAATCTAAAATGCCCAATTGCCTCCACATCTACTGACTTGCCATCTTCCGTATAAATGCATCTTTCAGCATCAGTTGGCCTTCGGTAGCTTGGGCAACCCTCCATTGAAACACTAATGTTAGTAGTAGCACCAGAATCTAACTACCAAGTGTTTCTAGGTACTAAAGCTATATTCACTTCAAAACAGACCATATTAAGAAATGTATCTTTCTTTTCATGACATGCATGATACTTGGAACATTCCTTCTTAATATGTCCAGGCCTATTGCAGAAGAAACAATTGTCCTTATCCTGATTTTATTTCTTCTTTGCTGGACCCTTAGCAGCCTTTTTGTTAAAAATTTTCTTGCCTTTATCCTTGCCCTTGAAGTTATTACCATTAAGGACCGGCACCGAATTGAGGTTAGCAGAAATAGTACCAACATTAGCTGTAAAATAAAAGTAATACATAAATAACATGCTCATATAAATAATTAATACCAAATATCAATAAGTTCAAATAATGGTAAATCCATCTCAAGATACCCAGTGCAACATTAATATCAAGTCTTTGGACAGTAATATTAACTGCTAATGGTACTCTTGTTGTAATGATCAAACACTAACAATAATGCATGTCAAATAATAAATCTATCTTTGGATCGACTTATTACTGACATGTAAATCCTTATAATCGTTATGTGTTTATCATCACACATATGTGTAGTTCGGCCAAGCATTAACCTTCCTTTGGGCCGATTAATACCCGCATGAAACATACACATACACAACATCCAACATCCTTCATGAACCATCTACACAAGAGAGGTTACTTTGGTGATATCTTGTTTCAATTAGTTCAATTTCGAACGATGAACAAATTTATTAGGCATAAAAATACCATTAATTTGAATTTGATTGAACCTCTTTAAAAATAACGATATGTTATTTTGTGGTTCCAACTCGATCTTATAACAGAAAAATAATTTATCCTAATGGATAAAACTTTACTTTATGAAACCAATTAAACCATATGAAAGGAGGTTGCTCATGCTTATAAAATTAAAAATAATAATTTTTAATGAAAACCCAAAACGTTGAGAGTTCATGAACCGGTCCAAAATTCATGCATTAATGCCATGCATCACTCTGTTACTTTCTTTCACAGAAGTCCAACTGGGCAAGGTTTTCTAACCGCCATTCTGCTACTTTCTTTCAAAGCTTCAGACTCAGATTGCATCATGAACTATGGAAAGAATAATCTGCTATACTTAACCAAATCTACTATTTTGCATGTCCTGAAAAGGTTTAGATACTTATTGGATGAGAACTCTTTGCAACATCGTGATCCTGATTTGCTGCTGCTAAGTGTTCCTACTGGAACCTACATATTGTGGCTTATGTTATCATCATCAGCAATTCTGTTGATGCCAGATCACCGCCCTTGAGCGTCCGTGAGCGTCCGGTCACCTCCTCCAGCGAGCTTCTCGCACCTGCAAACAAGTCCCGGGGGCCAGAGATTCCGGCGGGGACCCTCCGACGCTCAAGTCAGTGCTCTGGGCAACGGCCGTGAGCTTGAGAAAGCTCGAAAGAGAAAGAGAGAGAGGCTTAGAGAGAGGAGCTCTCCCTGTGAGCGTTTAGGGGTGTAATGAATGTCTTACCTAGTCGAGGTCCCTCTTACCCTTTTTATAGATGCCTGGAACCCGTGGGCTTAGGGCGTGATCACCTGTCAGAGCATTAATTGATGGCAGTATAGTGGAGCTTACCTCTATGTGACGTGTCGTGCTGCAGGCCGTGTTCTGTCAGAGTTTGTGGCTGCAGGGCATGGTCGATCGTTACGGCGCTTGCCAGACGTGTCCCCTACGTCACCTTTTTGGTTGTCCTGCGCAAACAGTGATGGGTGATAAAGTTAGTCGTGTGGGTCCCAAGGTACATGTTGGCCCAGATGACAACCCAAGAGGGGGGGGGGGGGGTGAATTAGGTTCTTTAAAAAAAATTTAAACCTTTTGAAATATTTGTTTGCTTAGTGTGAGTGAAAGTGAATGCAGATGCAAAAACAAAATACAATCAATAAGATAGAGATAGAGATAGAGATAAAGGAGACACGACAAACACAAAGATTTTATAGTGGTTCGATGTATCCAACACCTATGTCCACTCCCAAGATTCACTTGGGTCCACACTATAATCTTCCTTGATTACAGCCGAGTTGTTTTACAAGCTCACAACTCAAACTTGTTGTTTTCCCGGGATCACAACGAACCCAGCCGGTTTTCCGGGCTCACCAGCACAAAAACCCTAACATAAGCTATACCAAGCTTGTACCGAGGTAAGACTACCTCCACTAGTTCAATCCCCCAGATTGAACTAGACACAAACAAAAGAAATATTGTTTTTCAAGTATACAGCTCCTCAATGAGCAAATAATCAAGTAAATGAACAAGGTTTAGAAAAGCCTGATTTGTAGTTGGTTGGCTTTTGAGCTTCTTCTTCTTTTCTTCTTTTTCTTCTTCCTTGCTAGATTGAATCAAGCCTCAGCTCCGATTCTTCACAGTTGAAGCAGTTGAGAAGGATTGAAAAGCAAGAAACTGATCCTCTTTCTCCAATTTGGGAAATCCACCAAAACTTTGATTTGAATGCCTTGGATTCCTCTTGAGCTTTTTGGAGTGGAGTAGATTTGAGCTAGAAGGTTTTTTTCTCTTGAGATTCAGGCTCTCTCTTTTTCGGATTTTTGAATTGGGATTTCTCTATTTTCGTTTTTCTTCTTTGTTTTTCCGTCCTTGTTTTTGAATGATAGTCTTCCCTTTTATAGATTTCTTTCAAACCATTTTTGAAAGAAAACTATCCGTTGGAGTGTACCTTGCAACAAAATATATCCGTTAGAAATAAAGTAAAATAGAAATATTACCGTTAGAGCTGATCTGGCAATTTGATTTTTCGTTCCAGGTGGGTTGGAGTCGACTCTAACTTTTCTAGAGTCGGCTCTAACTCGAAACACTTTAATCCGTTAATTCTGGAGTCGTCTCTGACTTTTCTAGGGTCGACAAGAAACTTTTCTGGAGTCGACTCTAACAGACCCGGAGTCGACTCTAAGTCGGGGCCAGAAAAATCAATGTTCTATCTTTTCTGTTGGAGTCGGCTCTAACAGTCTCGAAGTCGACTCTAACTTCCGTGCCAGATACTGGAGTCGGCTCTGTGATTCTCGGAGTCGACTCTAATGTCTGCAATCTTACCTAGACATTAGATTCGATCCAGAACAAGATTTAACTCCTGATTTTGATCATTCAATCGACTTATAATCTGAAAAACTTAATCAAAATCATTAGAGCCTTCAATTGTTATACTCAAATAGTTTTGTTAATCATCAAAATCATCAATTGGGTCAACAGTACAGCCGTTGAGGGGAAAATAATGTTGAGTTGAAGCCAACTATCCCTCGTAGAGCATTTGATCATAGAGTGCTTGTGTGGCACCGTTCATGCCCTTGGATGGGCTCCACAAAAGACCGAGGGTGATCACTTGCATGGTACTGTTCACTTGCATGGCACTGTTCACGGCTCAAGGGAGCTTGGCATATGCATGTCCGAGGCTAAGCAGGAATTGAGGCCGAGAGGAGCAACGTGGCAACCATAATGCCTTTATACAGGGGGGTGAATAAGGCAATAAATGCCTTAGAGTAATGAATGCACGTGGCCTTAAGTGCCTTGGAGGTGTCGGCTGTCGGCCTTGGAGGTATCGGGTGTCGGCCTTGGAGGTGTCGGCCCCGGGGTTGAGAAGGAGAGCCAAGGCGAGATGCCCGTGACACTTTATTCCATTTAATGCTCTTCAAGCCATCATGACCATTTCTGCACCATTAAATGCTCCAGCCCATTGACTCGATCGGACATTAATGACGAAAGGTGGCCTTTGGGAAACCCACGCACATAACTTGACCCCCTCTTATTCTATTTCTTCATTATGAGATGCCGGTGGATGGATGTTGGGAGCTGAGGCCGAAAGGGGCTCCGTCGGTTTCCTTCCTTTACGGTTCTTTAACGGCGTTGGATCAGCCACATTAGATGCCCCCTCGCCCCTAAGACGAAGCGGGCCCACCCCAGCAAGGCGAAAGGGGCGTTACCTCCCAAGTGGCTAATCCTCGCCTGACTTTAGGCCTTTAACTTTTGACATGAAGTTTGGATGTGGGTCCCTGTCCACATGCTATTGAGGCAAAGAGCCAATGATGCCGCAATGATGCTCCTGAGACAGAGGGAGCCATTGCCGCGGAGGCAGAGATGAGCCGCTGAGGCTGTAATAAGGCCGTTGAGGCTAAAACAAGATGGCCGAAGCAAAAATAAAGCCACAGGGGCTGAAATAAAATTGCCTCTGTGTGTTTGGTATCGACGTTGGAGTCAGTTTTTGGCTTTTGGTGCCAAGCTGGTCTCGGGCTTGAGTGTCGATAGTTCATCGCTCTGTCAGTGGTACCCAGGCTTATGGTGTCGGTGCTTGGGGCTGGCCAGTGGTACCCGGGCTTGTGGTACCGGTGCATGGGGCCGATCGAGGCCTTCCCTGCTGGACCTGGGCTTATGGTGCCGGCGCTTGGGGCCGACCGAGGCCTTCCCTACTAGACCCGGGCTTAAGGTGCCGGCGCTTGGGGTCGACCGAGGTCTTCCATGTTAGACCCGGGCTTATGGTGCCGGCGCTTGGGGCCGATCGAGGCCTTCCCTGCTAGACCCAGGCTTAAGGTGCCGGTGCTTGGGGCCGACCGAGGTCTTCCCTGCTGGACCCAGGCTTAAGGTGCCGGCGCTTGGGGTCGACCGAGGCCTTCCCTGCTGGGCCCGGGCTTAAGGTGCCGGCGCTTGGGGTTGACCGAGGCCTTCCCTGCTGGACCCGGGCTTGTGGTACCGACGCATGGGGCCGACCGAGGCCTTCCCTGCTGGACCCGGGCTTAAGGTGCCGGCGCTTGGGGTCGACCGAGGTCTTCCCTTCTGGACCCGGGCTTAAGGTGCCGGTGCTTGGGGTCGACCGAGGTCTTCCCTGCTGGACCCGGGCTTATGGTGCCGGTGCTTGGGGCCGACCGAGGCCTTCCCTGCTGGACCCGGGCTTAAGGTGCCGGCGCTTGGGGTCGACCGAGGCCTTCCCTGCTGGACCTGGGCTTATGGTGTCGGCGCTTGGGGCCAACCGAGGCCTTCCCTGCTGGACCTGGGCTTAAGGTGCCGGCGCTTGGGGCCGACCGAGGCCTTCCCTGCTGGACCCGGGCGGTCGGGCTTAAGGTGCCGGTGCTTGGGGTCGACCGAGGCCTTCCTTGCTGGACCCGGGCTTATGGTACCGGCGCTTGGGGCCGACCGAGGCCTTCCCTGCTGGACCCGGGCTTAAGGTGCTTGCGCTTGGGGTCGACTGAGGCCTTCCCTACTGGACTCGGGCTTAAGGTGCCGGCGCTTGGGGTCGACCGAGGCCTTCCCTGCTGGACCCAGGCTTGTGGACGCCAAAGAGAGGTTGGTCTTGGATGTTGATGCAAGGTAAATCTTTCCTGCATGGCATTTTTAAGTATTAATGAAAGAAAACTGTCTTAAGTGCAATATACTTAGCTCTTGTAGCACCCATGTTTTTCCTTTTGTGGATTTGAGCACTTCTACCCAGTGGTGGTTGCCCCCCAGGGAGTCATGTTAGTCAGATTAGAAGTGTCGTTGCCCTTACTTGGGCCTTCCCTCGCATTGGAGGCCAGGACGAGATGCCTGTGGTTGGAAAGAAGCTGGAAACCGGGACAAAGCTAGAGTCCGTTGAGGAAAGCCTCGACAGTTGGCGGTCATTGAAGATGAATGGCTGGGAGAGTCCATCGAGGGCATTGCTGAGAGTAAAAAGGTCGGAGGAGTTGCTGGGAGGGCTCTTTGCCTAGCTTTTTCTTTGAAGAGATTGATTGCCCTCTGTGCTGAAGCTTAAGAGCAGCTAAAACGAAATCCGTAAAAGGTCCTAGGCTCGGTTTGGCTTTTGGGTGTAACAGAGAGAAGGAGAGAGAGGAAAGTTGGAGTCACCATCAAAGCCTTTTGTCCTCATCTTCCTCCTTGCATTAATTACAACAACACCTCTCGGCTTGCCACCATCAGAAATTAAAATGCCCATAAATGCTTGAGGTGACGGATAATGTCTCAAGTCCATCCCTTTTGAAAATTATTCTGCTACCCATGTTGCATTCCACCTCTGGCCGATTTTTGAGCCTTTGAGTGAGCTCTTCCATCCCCCGGTGTTGTTCATCCAGATGCTTCCTCATCTAAGTACCAGATGATTAAGGGGTGGAGCGGCTGCTTGAGCGGGAGGTAGGAGACTGCAGTCTCTTGAAAGCTTCATGATGGTGGTGCTTAGATGGCGCATGATAGTGATAACTTCTCCCTAAATAGATTTTCTGCAGATAAATGTTGACTAACGGGTGCAGCTATCACGAGCGATGTGAGAAGCTTGGGCTGCTGCTGAGTGGCCACCAAACGTTGCTTCTGTAGTTCATGAATTGTTGCATTCAAGTCTTGAACTTGTTGATTGAAGATGACCAGCTGGTTAATTAGAGCAGCTGAGGTTGGTGGTGAAGGAGCAGAGAGGGTGGCCTTTTGCTACCTAGTGCAATGTGGATGCCCCCCAGCATGATTGGTGAGAACCTTCGGCATGCGCATCACCACCATAGCTATCTTAGAGGGGACGGAGACTTATAGCTCAAGGAGATATAGCTTTCTTTCCTTCAGCGCGTCCCCCCTTCTGGCGCGCCAATTTGTTGACGCCAGATCACCGCCCTCGAGCGTCTGTGAGCGTCCGGTCGCCTCCTCCAGTGAGCTCCTCGCGCCTGCAAACAAGTCCCGGGGGCCAGAGATTCCGGCAGGGACCCTCCGACGCTCAAGTCAGTGCTCTGGCAACGACCGTGAGCTTGAGGAAGCTCGAAAGAGAAAGAGAGAGAGGCCCAGAGAGAGGAGCTCTCCCTGTGAGCGTTTAGGGGTATAATGAATGTCTTACCTGGTCGAGGTCCCTCTTACCCTTTTTATAGATGCCTGGAATCTGTGGGCTTGGGGCGTGATCACCTATCAAGCATTAATTGATGGCAGTACAGTGGAGCTTACCTCCATGTGACGTGTCGCGCTGCAGGCCGTGTCCTGTTAGAGTTGGTGGCTGCAGGGCATGGCCGATCGTTACGGCGCTTGCCAGACGTGTCCCCTATGTCACCTTTTTGGTTGTTTTGCGCAAACAGTGATGGGTGATAAAGTTAGTCGTGTGGGTCCCAAGGTACAGTCGTTGAGGAGAAATGATGTTGAGTTGAAGCCAACTATCCCTCGTAGAGCATTTGATCATAGAGTGCTTGTGTGGCACCGTTCATGCCCTTGGAAGGGCTCCACAAAAGACCGAGGGTGATCACTTGCATGGTACTGTTCACTTGCATGGCACTGTTCACGGCTCAAGGGAGATGCATGTCCGAGGCTAAACAGGAATTGAGGCCGAGAGGAGCAACGTGGCAACCATAAATGCCTTTATACAGGGGGGTGAATAAGGCAATAAATGCCTTAGAGTAATGAATGCATGTGACCTTAAGTGCCTTGGAGGTGTCGGGTGTCGGCCTTGGAGGCGTTGGGTGTCAGCCTTGGAGGTGTCGGTGTCGGCCTTGGAGGCGTCGGGTGTCGGCCTTGGAGGTGTCGGCTCCGGGGTTGAGAAGGAGAGCCAAGGCGAGATGCCCGTGACACTTCATTCTATTTAATGCTCTTCAAGCCATTATGACCATTTCTGCACCATTAAATGCTCCAGCCCATTGACTCGATCGGACATTAATGACGAAAGGTGGCCTTTGGGAAACCCACGCACGTGACCCCCTCTTATTCTATTTCTTCATTATGAGATGCCGGTGGATAGATGTTGGGAGCTGAGGGGGGCTCCGTAGGTTTCCTTCCTTTACGGTTCTCTAATGGCGTTGGATCAGCCACATCAAATTCCATTAGTGGTTCATTCTATCATTCAGTCAGTGGTTTATGTTTCAGCCATATACTAGGGGATATCATAGAAAGATTCTCTGGGCTGGGAGTGTTATTGAAAAGTTAGTGTTGAGAAGAACTGGATTGTGAGGTTTGCAAGCTGAGAAAGCATCTGGGTTAGTTGGAACAGAAACTGTAGAGGCTGATAAATATGGTTTTCTCACTCTTGGTAGAAAACAGAAAGTGGCTGGCATAGAGAAAGCTCTAGCAAGAGTTGAGTCCTTGGTTCCTTACCCAGAAGCCTGTGATCAATACAAGAGATTGGCAGCAGGTTTTGATAAATCAAGGGTGATTTGCTTCACTTCTGTAGGTTCTAATTGTCCACGGTAATTTGGATTTCATGGTGAAGCAAATTTCTTATTGTTGTCCAAGATATGCTACATTGCTTCTAAAGACTAACTGCAAATTATACTCTTGTTTTTTCTCTCCCCTCCCTTTTCTACTGGTTACTGAGCAGGATAAGTTTCCAAAATCTTCTTATCCACATGCTTCTCATTAACCTTACGTCATCATTTTCCTTTGTTGGATCAGGCTTATCATTTTTCTAGTGTATAATTTGTTTAAGTGATAAATAATTCTAGATATTGATATGAATTATTAATAAGGATAACAACTTGATCTTTTTTCCTTCAAACAAGTAAATGAGTGGTCCCCCAAATAAATGGTTGCTTGGCTGGACACAAGGAGTGAAGTCATTTTCTTTGTTTTCATTTTTACTATGCAAAACTTCTCCTTGCTAGACAATTGAGAGTTATTTTCCTGTCCTTGTGCTCCATAATTTTGCCATAAACTTGGTTCCTAGGTTACAAGATTTGTCTGCAGAACAATGAAAAATGGATGCTAATTCTTATTTGGAATTCATAATTCTTTATTACAAGAGTGCTTTGTGGACAGGTGTGAGGATAATGCTAATTAATGATCAATGCATAACAAACTAAGAGGCAGCATTTGTGAAGGACTAGTACTTAACTATGCATGAAATAACATCAGTACAATATGGATAGTAATATATAGATCAAGATACGCCATACTAATTCATGTTGACTACTATACTGTATTGTATTGGCAAGGACCATAAAGTACAAGTACAATTCTAAGGTTTGATTCGATTTGAACAGAAACCGGTTCGAATCAAGCGTAGTTGCTCTGAACTGATTTATATCATCCGGTTTTGGATGGTATTGTGGTTAAGAGTGAGAAAAATAATAGCACATTATCTCAATGGTATGGGATATATACCGTACCGCACCAACCGATACTATATCTACAGTTCTTGATAACAGTTTTGCAGATATTTTTATGAAGCATTTAAACTAAAATACTTAATTTTGGATAACAAAGTTTTGGAACTGTGAATCAAAAGCTGTAACTTATCTGTTAGTCTAAACAAGACCATTAATAACAACCGTTGGATTAAAAAAAAAAAAGACAAACTTGGAATTTGGAAAAGAACAAAATCAGAACTGTGAGATAATTAAAATTAAATTCCTAGTTAAAGATCTAAGTCTTCTGACAAGACAAAAAGAAACTGTGCATGGCAAAAGAATTCTAGTCCTTGTTATGCTTATGTAATTGATTTGTCTTTTTAATTGAACTTCTGCAGTAGGCTAAGAGGAGCATAAGTAGTAAGTTTTTTTTCTAATAACTGTAAGCAATGCTAATATTTGAATGTTTTAAATTTTCCAGGATGATCCTGCCATGATTTTTCTTCCAGCTTTATTGGGCATTTGGGAGGTTCATCATTATTTTCTTCATATTCTCTACTTCTCTCTGGCTTATCTGCATTAATTCAAAAACAAAGAGGGAAGAAACAAGGGAATGTTGTGGTAGCTCATTTGACATGGTAAGTTTTAACCATGGGTTTTTTGTTGTAATATCCGTTGCAATAGATGGTCCTATTTTATTGCGATCGTTTGCGGATAATTTCAACGCCATCCACTAATTAATAAGTGATAACGATAGCTCCTTAAATGTTAAACGCCTGCTTTGATGGGAGCAGGCGGTGGAAGGAAATTGAGGAATCTCTTTAAATAGAGATCCCTTCTAAGGCTTTTGACAACACAATGTCATCGAAAGAAAAACCAGAAAGAAGCGGAGGTATTGGGTCCCTGATCAAGAGCATATCCTGAGGGCATACACCATCAGAGTGCGATAGTTCATTGATTGAAAGCACTCAATCAAGATCCCGAGAGGTCCCGAAGTGGTAGATCAAGATCCCGAGAGGTAGATCTGCAGCTGATTCAGATCAAGGGGAAGATCAAGATTCACCAAGAGGAAGATCGAGATCTATCGAGAGGAAGATCAAGATCCTGATTCAGATCTTCTAGAGGTAGATCGAAAGCAATGGCTGGAGGTAATACAAAGATCATATCTATTAATTCTATACATATTGTGTAGATTGTTAATAGACCTCTAACAGTTGGTATCAGAGCTGTATACCTCTGCCTTATTTTTTTATTGTGAGCATTTCAGATTTGATTATTTTATTGTTCGGAGGTTTTTTTCTGGTCTCTATTTCTCTCACATAGGGATAATCCAATGGGAGGCTACTGGTAGTACCCTGGATTTGACCCAACGAATGTGGTAGGGATATTAGGGACACACCAAAGGGAGGCTATTGGTAGTACCTTGGTGCGTTTACCCAACTACGGATTATTTGACCCAACGAATGTGTGGTAGGGATATTAGGGACACACCAAAGGGAGGCTATGGTAGTACCTTGGTGCGTTTTACCCAACTACCTATATATCGGGAGAGTTAATAGATCGCCATGAAGTTTGTTTGAGAGGTGGTTACTCTTCGGTTTTTTCCTTTTTAATCCTACATTTATGGTTCCGATTTTTCTTTCTCGGTTCTTCATTTCGATTTATTGTTTCGGAATTTTGAGCAGCCAAATTTATAGCTTGATATTAGAAAACATTGCCTGTTCGGAAACGTATTTCGTGCATTTTCGGTTTTGTCGCGTTATGGATTTTTCTTGGCCGCTCTCTAGAAATAAAAAAAAGGCTTGCGGAGATCTCAGGTTCAAATCTACACTGGAGGTATTTCCTCTGTTGTTTCGTTTTTTCTTGGCCATCCTGATTTTCTTTGGTCATGTTTCGATTTTTGTTCACAAGTGGAGCGGTAACATAAAAGAAAAAAGTGGCTTCCATAATCACATGCGGTGACCTATTAAAGAGAGAAAACGTCTGTTGCGGTTTCGATTTTCTCGCCTATGGGTCCTTCGGTTTTCTAAAGAGATTTAGAATCAAATTGATTGGTTAAATTTTAAATGCATGCTATTATCTGTTTAATATTATATCATGTGATATAATTATTTTTTTTCATTTATTTCTTAAGTTTAAAATTTTTGTATTAAAATACGCCTCCTAAGTCTCTATGCATATGGTGTTTTGCATAAACTGGCCCAAGGGAATAATAAGCTACGGCCGGACGTGTTTTAATTAACAAAAATTTTTCTTAAGATGATAATTTTGAAATTCATTAAATAGATAACTGAAATGTTGTCTCCTGTTTTGCATATTAGATTTATTCTATGCATGAATTTGATGGTAGTGTAAAAATCATAGTGCAAATCCTTTCAAGGTCTAATTGGTCAATTGGTGTCTAGAAAAGTAAAGAGATTGTGGTTACTTAATTGGTTCCGTTGACTGACCTAAGAAAGCAACGGGGACCCCACTTCTCTTTACTGGCCTGGCCAATTTGATTAACTCAGATCTTGATTTGGAAATGCTATGTTGATTAAGATCACTACCTAATAATCATTCTAAATTGGTTAATCTATATGCATATAATGGAATTCAAATGTCATATGATCAATATGATTTTGATTAATTGAGGAATAGCCACAGCATCTTTGATTAATCAAAATTATATATTGAGTTGCAAATATCACATAAGGTTAGATGACATTAATTGTGACTAATTTTATTAATGTAATGAATCTTATCCCACAGGAATTTTTATTGCACTGATATAATTAATTAGGATGCGATAACAAATTATTTTCTTAATTACTCACAGGAATTAAGAAAGGAATATAATTTGTTAGTCACATTATTAAGTTAATAAGTCTATTTGAGTATAATAACTTAGCCCACATGTAGTTATTGTATGTTATTGATTCATGTTATTGCATATTTACATTGGTAAGACATGACATCAAGTTATATGCCTCAAATTCAGTTACATGAACATCATTTTTTTATGCAGCTATTCTGCCTGTTAATATTTCTGATATGAAATGTGATGTTCCGATTTAAGTGGTGATAATTATAAATTATGGAAGGGGAGAATTCTTCTTCAATTAGGGTGCATGGATATTAACTATGCTATCGGGAAGGATGAACCTCATTCGGTTACATCTACTAGCACTCAGGCTGAGATTGCTGTGTATGAACGATGGGAGCAATCCAATCGCCTCAGTATGATGTTCATACGTACTAAAATTTCTGCTAGTATACGTGGTTTAATTCCTGAGTACAAAAATGTCAAGGAACTTCTGAAGGCTATTAATGCACAATTTGAGTCTTCAGATAAGGCACTAGCTAGCACCCTAATGACAAAATTGTCATCAATGAAGCTCACTACTGTTGGAGGTATGCGTGAGCACATCATGAAGATGAGGAACATTGCGGCTCAGTTGAAATTATCGTTCACTTATTAATTAGTGGATGGCATTAAAATTATCCGCAAACGATCGCAATAAAATAGGACCATCTATTGCAAAGGACCATCTATTGCAACGGGATATTACATTCTCCCACTTGGTCCGTATATTTATCAACACTGAATAAGAAACTAAATACATGAATCATAGCGATAGGTCCTCTATAATTGAGTATTATCTTCTATGTATTACAATGCATTCAATTTCTTTACCACTATTCCAAATATGACAACATAACATAATGAATAAACCATATGTTTATTCAGAGTCCAAAAGAAAAGTTTGTCATTTCTCGAAAGTCAAATAACGTGTACACCTGAATGAGAAATAAACAAATAATTGAAATAAGAGTTTCTTTGTACAAACTGTTATCCATGCAATTATATCATGGAACCAACTCCCATTCGTATCACATGATCCTTAAAATTCTTAATTGGCATGCCTTTAGTCAAAGGATCAGCTATCATCAATTCAGTGCTAACGTGTTCTATGACCACTTTGTTTTCTTTAACACGTTCTCTTATGGCTAAATACTTAATGTCGATATGTTTACTTCGACTACCACTCTTATGGTTTTTAGCCAAAAATACAGCAGCTGAATTATCACAATACAGTTTAATTGGCCTAGCAATAGAGTCAACAATTCTAAGCCCTGAAACGAAACTCTTCAACCATACACCTTGCGATGTAGCCTCAAAACAAGCAACGAACTCCGCTTCCATAGTAGAGGTAGCAATCAAAGTCTGCTTTGCACTCCTTCATGATATGGCTCCACCAGCTAACATAAATATAAATCCTGATGTTGATTTCTGAGAATCAACGCAGCCAGCAAAGTCTGAATCTGAGTAGCCCTCTATCTCCAAATGATCAGTTCATCTATACATGAGCATGTAGTCCTTGGTCCCTTGAAGATACCTCATGACCTTTTTAGCAGCTCTCCAGTGGTCTAAACCTGGATTACTCTGATATCTTCCCAACACTCCTACTGCAAATGCAATGTCAGGTCTTGTGCAAACCTGAGCATACATTAGGCTTCCAACAGCTGAAGCATATGGAATGTTGTGCATCTGTTCCCATTCAAGTTCATTTTTAGGGCACTGGTTCAAAGCGAACTTGTCACCCTTCACTATAGGTGCAACACTTGGTGAACAATTTTTATCTGAAATCTCTCCAAGACTTTATTGATATAAGTTTCTTGAGACAATCCTAAAATGCCTCGTGATCTTTCTCTATGGATCTTAATGCCAATGACATAAGATGCCTCACTCATATCTTTCATATCAAAATTTTTGGAGAGAAATTGTTTCACCTCATATAGCAACCCTTTATCATTGGTTGCAAGTAGAATGCCATCCACATATAGGACCAAGAAATAAATTTTACTCCCACTAACCTTCTGGTATATACATTGATCCATGATGTTCTCTTCAAAACCAAAGGAAGAGATCACATCATGAAATTTGAAATACCACTGACGGGTGCTTGTTTCAATCCATATATGGATTTCTTAAGCTTGCAAACAAATGCTCACTATCACCAGAGGAAAATCCTTCAGGCTGTTTCATGTAAACCTCTCCTCTAGATTTCCATTAAGGATGCAGTTTTCACATCCATTTGATGTAACTCAAAATCAAAATGAGCTACCAATGCCATAATTATTCGGAGAGAATCTTTCTTGGATACAGAGAAAATGTCTCCGTGTAGTCGATTCCTTCCCTCTGAGTGAATCCTTTGGCAACGAGTCTTGCTTTATATCTTTCAATGTTGCCTTGTGAGTCTTTCTTTATTTTAAAGATCCATCTACATCCAATGACTTTTACACCATCAGGCAACTCAACAAGATCCCAGACTCGATTAGATACCACAGATTCCATCTCGTCCTTCATGGCATTGTACCACAAGTTTGATTCCTTAGAACTCATGGCTTGTGAAAATGTTTCAGGATCATTTTCGGCTCCAATGTTATAGTCAGATTCATGTAGATACACAATATAATCACTAGGAATTGCTGATTTCTTTATTCTAGTTGATCTTCTTAATGTTGTGTCAATGACCTCTTGAGGAGTATCTTGCACAACATGATCTTCTAGATCACCATCAGCTTGTGAAATCTCAATGACTGGTTATTGAGCACTTATTTGAGTTTGAGGAGTGCTATAAATAACAACCAATCCCTCACTTGAAGTGGAAGCTGGAATATCTGAATGATCTTTTCAGAAGAAGCCAAATACTGAGATTGATCACTCCCACTAATCAAGTCATTCTCAAGAAATTTTGCATTTCTTGATTCCACAATCCTAGTGCTGTGAGATGGATAATAAAATCTATAATCCTTGGACTTCTCAGTATATCCAATAAAATATCCACTAATAGTCCTTGGGTCTAGTTTCTTTTCTTGTGGATTATAGACTCTTACTTCAGATGGGCATCCCCAAACACGTATATGTTGCAAACTTGGTTTCCAACCTTTAAATAACTCAAATGGCATTTTGGAAATAGCCTTGGTTGGAACCCGAATTAATATATACGCAGCAGTTTTAAGAGCTTAAGTCCACAAGGATTTAGGTAAGTTGGAGCTGACAATCATGCTCCTTACCATGTCCAATAATGTTCGGTTTCTCCTTTCAGCTACCGTTTTGGTCAGGATCCCCTGGCATGTGTATTGTGCAACAATTCCATTTTCTTCAAGAAATCGAGCAAACGGACCAGGTGCTTGTCCATTCTCGGTGTATCTACCATAATATTCTCCACCTCTATCTGACCTCACGATTTTAATTTGCTTGCCGCGTTGTTTCTCTACTTCTGCCTTAAATACCTTAAAGGCATCTAATGCTTCGTTCTTATTATGAAGCAGGTAGAGATACATATATCGTGAATAGTCATCAATAAATGAGATGAAGTATCTCTGACCATACGAGTCCATATCTGAACTACAGATATCCGTATGTATGATCTCCAGTACTTCTGAACTTCTCTTGGCATCTTTCTTGGACTTGTTGGTTTGCTTTCCCTTTATGCAGTTCACACAAGTGCCAAAATCAGTAAAATCAAGAGTATCAAGTACTCCATCTTTTACTAATCTTTTAATTCTCTCAATGGAGATATGACCTAATCTTCGATGCCACAAAATAGAGGAATTCTCATTCATAACACATCTTTTCATACCAGTTTGGGCGTGCATCACATTATAGGTGGTATTGTTTTTCAAATTAATTTGGAAAAGATTGTCGGACAATGTACCATTCCCAATAAGCTTAGATTTATAAAATAAATCAATAGAGCTTTTATTAAAATTAAAGGAGTATCCTGCTGGTACAAGCCTTGACACTGAAATCAAATTTCTAGAGAAACTTGAATATAAAATGTCTTTTCCAAATCTAAAACAAAATCGGAATCTAAAATAAGTCTGCACGCCCCAATCGCTTCCGCATGTGAACCCATCTTGTTTCCTGAATAGATGCTTTGTTCACTTTCCAATAGTTTCTTTGATTTAGAAAACCCTGCAAGGTATTTGAAACATGGATTGTAGAACCAAAATCAATCCACCATGTGTTATGACATATAATTAAATTAGATTCATGACATACGAATGAGGTTAGAGTACCTTTCTTGTCAAGCCAAGCTTTGAATTTGAGACAATCTTTCTTTATATGCCCTTTCTTCTTGCAAAAGAAGCACTTGGACTTCTTCTTGTCTTCTGTATGGATGTGTACTTTATCCTTTCCTTTGCGTTTGGCTTTGAGAGCTTTAGTCTTTCTCTGAGTGACTAAATGTGCACTTTCTCCCATTTTCAAAATCAGCCTCCCTTCCTCTTGAACACACATGGTCAGAAGTTTATTAATTGACCATTTGTCCTTATGTGTGTTGTAAGATATTTTGAAGGGACTATACTGCTGTGAGAGTGAGTTCAAAATAAAGTGTACTAAGAAAGATTCTGACATCTCAATCTCTAGGGATTTCAACTGAGCCGCAATGTCCCTCATCTTCATGATGTGCTCACGCACACCTCCAATAGTAGTGAGCTTCATTGATGACAATTTTATCATTAGGGTGCTAGCCAGTGCCTTATCTGAATACTCAAATTGTGCATCAATAGCCTTTAAAAGTTCCTTGACATTTGCACTTAGGAATTGAACCACGAATACTAGCATAAATCTTAGTACGTATGAACATCATACTGAGGCGATTGGATCGCTCCCATCGTTCATACGCAGCAATCTCAGCCTGAGTGCTAGTAGATGTAACCGAATGTGATTCATCCTTCCTGATAGCATAGTCAATATCCATGCACCCTAATTGAAGAAGAATTCTCTCCTTCCATAATTATAATTATCACCACTTAAATCGGAAACATCACATTTCATATCAGAAATATTAACAGGTAGAATAGCTGCATAAAAAAAATGACGTTCATGTAACTGAATTTGAGGCATATAACTTGATGTCATGTCTTACCAATGTAAACATGCAATAACATAAATCAATAACATACAATAACTACATGTGGGCTAAGTTATTATACTCAAATAGACTCATTAACTTAATGATGTGACTAACAAATTATATTCCTTTCTTAATTCCTGTGGGTAATTAAGAAAATAATTTTTATCACATCCTAATTAATTATATTATATCAGTGCAATAAAAATTCCTGTGGGATAAGATTCATTACATTAATATAATTAGTCATAATTGATGTCATCTAACCTTATGTGATCTTTGCAACTCAATATATAATTTTGATTAATCAAAGATGCTGTGGCTACTCCTCAATTAATCAAAATCATATTGATCACATGACATTTGAATTCCATTATATGCATATAGATTAACCAATTTAGCATGATTATTAGGTAGTGATCTTAATCAACGTAACATTTCTAAATCAAGATCTGAGTTAATCAAATTGGCCAGGCCAGTGAAAGAGAAGTGGGGTCTCTCGTTGCTTTCCTTAGGTCAGTCAATGGAACCAATTAAGTAACCACAATCTCTTTACTTTTCTAGACACCAATTGACCAATTAGACCTTGAAAGGATTTGCACGGTAATTTTCACACTACCACCAAATTATGCATAGAATAAATCTAATACGCAAAACAGGAGACAACATTTCAATTATCTATTTAATGAATTTCAAAATTATCATCTTAAGAAAAATTTTTGTTAATTAAAACACATCCGGCCGTAGCTTATTATTCCCTTGGGCCAGTCTATGCAAAACACCGTATGCATAGAGACTTAGGAGGCGTATTTTAATATAAAAATTTTAAACTTAAGAAATAAATGAAAAAAAACCAATTATATCACATGATATAATATTAAACAGATAATAGCACGTATTTAAAATTTAACCAATCAATTTGATTTTAAATCTCTTGAGAAAACCGAAGGACCCATAGGCGAGAAAATCGAAACCGCAATAGACGTTTTCTCTTTAATAGGTCACCGCATGTGGTTATGGAAGCCACTTTTTTCTCATACGTTATAGCTCCGCTCATGAAAACCTGACGAAAGAAAATCAGGATAGCCAAGAAAAAACGAAACAACAAAGGAAAAACCTTCACTGTAGATTTGAACCTGAGATCTCCGTAAGCCTTTTTTTTATTGCCATAGAGCGGCCAAGAAAAATCCGTGACACGACAAAACCGAAAACGCATGGAAAATGTTACGTTTTCGAAATAATAAATCGAAATGAAGAACGAGAAGCAAAAATCGGAACCATAAATGTAGGATTAAAAAAGAAAAAACCGAGGAGTAACCACCTCTCAAACAAACTTATTAACTTTCCCGATATGTAGTTAAATGTAGGATTAAAAAGAAAAACCGAAGAGTAACCACCTCTCAAACAAACTTCATGGCGATCTATTAACTCTCCCGATATGTAGGTAGTTGGATAACCTCTGCCTTGTTTTTTTATTGTGAGCATTTCAGATTTGATTATTTTATTGTTCGGAGGTTTTTTTCTGGTCTCTATTTCTCTCACATAGGGATAATCCAAGGGGAGGCTACTGGTGGTACCCTGGATTATTTGACCCAATGAATGTGTGGTAAGGATATTAGGGACACACCAAAGGGAGGCTACTGGTAGTACCTTGGTTGAGGAATCTCGTTAAATAGAGATCCTTCTAAGGCTTTTGACAACACAATGTCATCGAAAGAAAAACCAGAAAGAAGCGGAGGTATTGGGTCCCTGATCAAGAGCATATCCTGAGGGCATACACCATCAGAGTGCGATAGCTCATTGATTGGAAGTACTCAATCAAGATACCGAGAGGTCCCGAAGCGGTAGATCAAGATCCCGAGAGGTAGATCTACAGCTGATTCAGATCAAGGGGAAGATCAAGATTCACCAAGAGGAAGATCGAGATCTATCAAGAGGAAGATCAGATCCTGATTCAGATCTTCTAAGGTAGATCGAAAGCAATGGCCGGAGGTAATACAAAGATCCTATCTATTAATTCTATACATATTGTGTAGATTGTTAATAGACCTCTAACATTTGTAACAATGCAAAAAGAAAAGGAATAATTATTTTTCATGTATGGTTGATGTGCAGGCCATTATCTTCTTATATAAGATCTTATTCCTGAATCGAGTTATAACAGTAGCATCTTCTGACAGCACAAATCAGCAAGCTTCGGTTAGGATGCATCATTATTCATCATTGGTTCCTCCGATTTTGTTGCCGACAAACATCTTTGGAGCTTCATTTTTTGTTGCCAAAAGATTTGGTCCTTGATGCAAGGGAAAATTGTTTAAATGATGTTTATTTATCATACAAGAAACTGTTCTGGCACCAAGTATAGAGACATTCCCATTGCTTTTGATTCTATGATCTTGATGAGTGGCAAATTTTACAGACAAGGATCAAAGATATGGTATAATGACTCTGCTGCTGGCTAATATTTAACTGAAAATATTTAAATGACTTTGTTTTTTAAACTCTATTAATGAGGTAAAGCATTGTGCAGGCTGGACCAGTTTGGTTTTTTGGTTTGTTAACCAATGAGATATAGGGAAAGCTTTTGTATCTGGGATCCTCTTTTCTGGTTCCTGGAAAAAAAACACTTTGGCCTCTGATCTTACAGCACTTCAAATTAATTATAGAGAGACAAAAGTAATTTCAAAAAGGCAGTATTAGGAACACAATGAGGATTAGTTCTATTTCTTTCTGATGGTTGTAGGCCAGAGCTGCACATGTTTCCAAGAAAGATCAACCACACAACAAAATATCACAAGGGAAACAATCATTTCCATTGATGATTTTCAAATACAATTCTTTCCTTGGTGCACCAATTTTGGTTACATGAAATGAAAAAGAAAAGTGATCTAATATAAAGTGATTAGCGAATCATAACCAGATCAAATCTGAATGAGATCACAGCCATCTGTTATGCTTCTTTCTAAATGTTAGGTATGGTTGTTCATAAATTGTGGAAAGGAGGCTTAGGATTGGTGACCTTTGCCATCAAAGATTATTAGTACATCTCTGGTGTTCCTATCAAGGTAGGTTGATGAATACTTTATAAAGTAGATAGATGACCATGACTTGGGTATTGCAAGAGTTAACCATACACATTCCAATCCTTTTGTTAATATACTTCTTCGCATCCAGAAAATATTCTGAACATAGATTTTTTATGCCCCAATTTAATGAAAAGCAACCAAAAAAATTACCTTACACGCATATGAATTATTTTGATTTTTGAATAACAGAGAGTGCATATGAATTATTGATGCATAGAATAATAAAGGTCAGATATATTAAGGTTTTCAATTATGGTATAATAATCACCATAATGGCTTTGGCTGCTCTCTTATTATGTTTGTATAATAACAACATAATATATATGCATTATCTGTAATGATATTATTTGAAAATTTATTTTTTAAGTTAATTTTTGTCTACATATGATTGAAAAGAATTTTTTTTATTCAATCAAAGGTCAATTAAAATAGCAGCTATTTAACACTATTTGATGACTACTGTTATAACCATCATAATAGGTTTGGTAGGGATCCATAGAAAACCTGCTATCTAAAGCTGGACAACTGATCGACATCAAGAAAATTTAAAAAAAAGGAGAAATTAAAAAAGTATCAAGAATATCATTGTAATAAAAAAAGTAGAAATTCAAAGAATTAAAAGTAAGGATAAAAAGGGGACAGAGAATATCATAGTAATAAAATGGGGAAATTAAAAGAAATGAGTTGGAGTGGCGCTAAAGAACGGCTGAACGGCTCATGCCATGAAGCTTTCCCGCCACTTCGTTTCTCCATTTGTGTGCGTGCGTTTGTGTGTTTGTTTTCCATAATATAAATACCGAGCTCGAACACTCGACGGTGGTTTCTGGCTCCAAAATTAGGGTTTCGGCGCGGAGGACCGAATCGCCGCGATGGAAACCCTAATTCCCGAGATCTCCCGCCTCCTGAGTGACACCCTGAGCCCCCAGAAGGACCTCGTCTCCTCGGCCACCGACGGCCTCGATCGCGTCTCTCGCCTCCCCAACTTCCCGCTCTCCCTCCTTGCCATCGCCACAGGTCGGTCGTCCCTCCTTCTTATCTTTCGTCGCCGAATCTTCTTAGGGCTTTATGGCATCATTCTCGTACCTTTGCTCGATGAGCGATTCAATGCGTCCCTCCACTCTTGAGTGTTTGACTGTGTGCCGAGTTGTTCAATTCTTGGCTGGTCTTGAGTTGCCACTATTTATCTGGTATTCTGATAAAGAAAATTTTAAGAGAGTAGATGTGCTCGAGGTTTCCGACGTTTTTCCACCTAACAATGAAGTGGGAAAGAAGAAGAATGCTTGAGATTTCTTGTTGGGTTGTTTAATTATTTGCTTGTGAGTAATTCTGTGAGAGAACGACATGATCTTTAGTTTGATTGTATGATCGAATGCATGAGATTATGTGATTGTAGGAGGTGACAGCCAAGGGCTAAGAGTGGCCGCAGCCACCTATTTAAAGAACTTTACCAGGCGCTGCATGAGGAAGGCACAGCTAATACTGGACTGCATAATGAGTTCCGGAACCAGCTTGCCCTAGCTTTGCTTCAAGTGGAACCTGCAGTTCTGAAAGTTCTAGTTGAAGCTGTATGTATCTGTTTTGCTGAACAAAACCATAAGCAAATATCCATGCAGGACTTCTATTGCAACAGCATTTCCAACATATTATCTTGTTTACCATGCTTATTTATTCACTTTGGAACGCTAGCAACCTGAAATCTGTCACATTTGCTCTACTTGAAATATTGCATTTGATTCTACACACTTCAACAACTGTCACTCTTGCTAATGATGCTTTACTTCTGTAACAATATTTGTACTTCATGAGTTTTGCTTCAATATGATCTTCCTAAAAGACTTGTCTTCGGGATGCATCTCCCTGTAATGATGGGTTGGCTAAAACCTATCTACGCTGTTAAGCCATAGATGATCAATTACTTTCATCGGTTTTGTTTTCATTAATATGCAAAGATAATTTTAACTAAATTCAGGCTACCATCTCTTTCCTCCCCTGACATCTGGGTAGAGTCTTCAATGGCTCGATTCTTATCTTAATGGCAGCCTAACAAGTCCACATTGTCCAAAGTGCCAAAGTTTGTGGGACTTGAGTTCTCTCTTTCCATTGGAAGGTAATGCCTTGTGCCCAAGGATTTTAAGAGCCAAAGATTTGGCCATCTCAATGGGTAACTGATATTTAGATGCATATCTTCTCTTATAAGGGTGCAACTAATATTTGTTTTAAACATAAGCAAAAGAATGCCCAATTTACATAAGGAAAGGTTAGTGACAAAGCTGATGAGCTTCTGCTAATGACATCATATCTTTGCTTGTTTCCGTCCAATAGCATCAAGCCTGTGGACAATAGTTAGTGGTTACTAACATCTACATTTCATGCCTCACTTTGTATTGGAAATGAAAGTACATAATTTAGTCCCCATGTCTTCCTTGTCAATTGCCTTTTCATAATCACAAATGATGAATGACCTTTTCTTGAAAGCTTCTAGTTAAACTTATATACCGGAGCAATTTGTTTTCTCTTATCAAATACTAGCTTCTGAATTTGTCATGCACCAGTAAATGGCAGATGTTTTACTTTCATTGTTGTGAATGTTATGCAGTTCCGCTTTATTGTGGCCAAAGACTTTGTGAAAGAGAATTCTTGGCCTGAACTAGTTCCTGAATTAAAATCAGTAATTCAAAGCAGCAATCTCATTAGTCAAAGTGTGTCTTCCCAGTGGAATACTCTAAATGCACTTACAGTACTTCAAACAATCATTAGACCATTTCAGGTATGTTTTTTACACATGTTTTGTATGCTTATTAATTCATTTTTTTTAAGCCTTTTCTTTTCAGAAAACTGCTATTGGAACTGCATATCATTTGGCTTTTGGGCTTATTTGTGCTTTAGAGATAGCCCCCTTATATTAAAAGTCATGCGCATCCCCCCCCCCCCCCCCCAGCCTTTGTCTAGACTCTTTAAAAGCCTGGGGGGTTTTGAAGGGTCATTCCTTGGTTTTATGAGCTCATATTGCAATCAAAAAGTTAAATTTTTCTGCCCACAAACTGGCCATGCAGCTTGCATGACAAGCCCCTCTCATGTTTAAATTTGCCTTGGGCAGTAATCTTCCTCCATGTCTTAAAGGTTTGATGTCAGGTTGACAGCTGGGCATAGAATTTGCTAAATCCTCCCTGGGGCCATCTTGACTTAGAGTTCAGCTCTTATTTGATTGGAGAAATGCTTGGATGTTGATGATGATTATGATGAGGCAATTGATAAAAATAAAGGCACTCTATTGTAATAAAGCTTCTTTTAATAGATAATTGTGGTTTGCCACATAGTTAATTTGTTCTATAATGCTTTTCTTTTCTGTGAATTTGATTTTAACCATATCAGAAGGGAGGAATACCGAAAATGCTGACTGTAGGTATCTGTTTATCTTTTATATTTTGATTTCCTACGAAATTCTGCTGCTCTTTGGAAGTCCATTTGTTCTTGCTCTTTTGGAGTCACTGTTATGGCTTCCCCTTAATCATGCACCTTGATTTTCTTTCTTTTGCATTTTCTCTATGGAATGATTGCTTCAAAATGTTTTTCACTTGAACCATATTTTATTGGATATGCATTTTAGGCTATTGGAAGTGATTTTATTTCCCTTCTTCAGCACTTTTATCTCATGGTATTTATTGTTGACATTAAATGTGATTATGGACCTGAAAAAATTAGGGGCTTTATATGTTTCTCTTTTTTTTTCTTTTTCCCTACTACTCTAGTTGATTGGTTGGATATTGTCCAGTACTTTATGAATCCAAAAGTTCCAAAGGAACCTGTACCATTGCAGTTGGAGCTGATAGCAAAAGACATTCTTGTGCCTCTACAAGCAACGTTCCATCACTTCATTAATAAGGTTGTACACTAATATTATCTATATTTCTTGAACTGCTTCTCTGAGTCGCAATCAAATATTCATCTTTATCTATGATTTAATTACAGGCTTTATCACTTCAAGACAGAAAACAAGTAGAATTTGAACAAATCCTTCTTATCATATGCAAGTGCATGTATTTTGCTGTAAGTTCTTTATCAGGTTTCTTAAATTTTATGAAGTTTTACTTAAGTAATTGGGTTGAGTTCAACATACATTCATGGATATTTTAACATTTATTCTTTGTTATTTTATGGACTTGTAATCGCCATCTGCATGATGACACATCATGGCTAGCATACTACTTGGATCATAAAATTTGTAACATGTAGGAATTCAATTGAATGTAAGCATTTATAGTTCAGCAAGATTGATTAATACCAATACAATATTTGAAAGTTTTCTCAGTATCAGGATTCAGGTTATGATGCTTTTTTTTTGGCTTCTTATATTACAATGATAACACTACCAATTGAAATGGTTGTTCAATAATCTAGTCATATTATCAGGGTTGAAAAGGCAACAAAAACTTCTACTATAACTTGTGCATGCTTCCATAGGGGATGCTTGAATTTATGTGACTCGGTTATGGGCTAACTGAGCTAAATTTGTTAACCTGCTCAACCTTCTTATCTAGCATGCTTGCTTTTCAGTCTTTTCCAGATACAAAGTTGCACACAGACAATTAGTCTTTTTATAAAATACAGAGATAGTTATCGTGGTCATTTGCAGTTCATGCTTTGTTTTTTTATTCAGAGTATGCAATGAATAGTCAATAATCTGACTACAAGCTATTCCTATGGTTCTAATCAATCTCTTCTTTGTAATATTTAATGAGATAAAATGACATTTTTTTTCTTTTATCGTAATTGTGGAATTACAAGTTCATTACATCTGTATTTCTTTCTTGGATATTTACAATAGATTAGTTATATAGGTGAGGTCATATATGCCATCTGCATTGAGCCCAGTTTTGCCTTCTTTTTGTTACGACTTGTTCCGGATCCTGGATTCATTGAGTTTAGATGATGCTTCTTCTGAAGATGGAACAGTACTGAGGTTGAAGACTGCAAAAAGAAGCTTAATCATCTTTTGCACTTTGGTCACTCGCCATCGAAAGCATACTGACAAGTAGCATTTCGTTTTCTCATCTTGTTTAATTGTGCTCCCATCTCTGTTATTCACCTTGCTTTCTCTCTCAGGCTGATGCCAAGCATCATAAATTGTGCTTTCAAACTAGCAAGCAGAGCACTTGCATTATTGTAAGTTTTTCTCTTTCATGTTATTTTCTTGTAGTGACTACCATGATAGATAATTTTTTAGTATATTCTTCATTAAAATTAAGTTTATGTGAACTATTTTAATGTCTGTTTTCTATGCTTTTATGCTTGTGTCTATGCATGCTTGATAGTTTGTGCACACCATCTTGGGTTCCCTCCCCTCACATCCATTTGCATACTTTCATTTGTACTCATCCGGAAGAAAATCAACTAATGGCATAGAATACAAGGGAAAAAGTGGTCATAGCTGCTTAAATTTTAGAAAAGTGATATTAAACATAAGCATTGCACTCAAATATTAGTATACATGCATGCATGCATATATTTTTGTATATGCATACATTTGCCCATCCTTTTTGTCTAATGTACAAATATGTGTGCACGCACCTACATAATATATATATACTGAAATCAAAAGGAGAAGCTGTAATATTGAAATCTAAACTGTCGAACATGATTGACAAGGACAATAACTTTTGGATGTCAAACCATATGTTTTGGAGGTCTCTTGCCTATGCATCAGCAGTCAGCTTATCTCAATTGAGTAGTCCTAAGGGCATCATATAATGCATTGGTTTTGGGATGATATTACTGAAGTCCTCAGAAAATGTGATTTCTTGTTTAGTAAACATTTCAGACCTTGTAATTGTACTGATATTTTTATTTCTAGTTTGTGATCCCCATCTTTGAATTTGGCGGCACGTAATTTCGTTATTTTCATTTTTCTGCCCTATGTCTACCATAACTTTCATTTTTTGTGTATATGTATATGCTCAACAGAATTTCCAGGTCAGGAACCTGATCTGTACAATATGAATATTATGCACTGATGATAGTCTTCTGTATAAAGCTAGTTCATCATTATGTACCTTATTCTTGTGAGATTCTGATACATTTAAGGTCATGCAGAAACTTGATCCTCTGTCCGAGCGGATTGTTTCATTGGCATTTGATGTAATTTCACATATATTGGAGACAGGTCCCGTAAGTATCTTTTTGTTTCTCCATTGAAGTGATGTGCAGATGAGATCAGTCTTTTGTCAAATGGTTTCATGTAAATCAGAATATTACATAGCTGATTTCATCTCAAGCTACTTGCTTTGAACCAATTTAATTACAAAGTATTGCAACCCTTCTTCAAAATTTAATAATGGCATTATCTCCTTCATATTATATGTTGCACTTTGACAGCCTTACCTCCATGCCTGCTTAATAACATAGCTAAAGTTGTTTACTTTTCTCTGAGCAAGTCCGGTTCTTTTTTTTTTCTTTTTAACTCTGAAACTGTCGTTTGTATCTTGTAATTTCAAATGTTCTTTACAGGGATGGAGACTTGTGTCACCACATTTTTCTTCACTTTTGGATTCAGCAATCTTCCCTGCATTAGCCTTGAATCAGAAGGTGAGCTTTGTCTTGCGTTCATAGTAATAATCTTTCTGGCATAGTTGTTCTATGATTACGCATGGTAAACACCACTATCAAGTTGGCATAATAGTGTGTTTTATCTGTTTGAGGAAGAGTTGAGCTTTTGGATGGCAAGGGTCTTGGAGTTGATACCGTAGATTTAAAGAATTGCTAAGGTGGTGTGAAACATTCTACTTTCAGTAGGTTGCGGAATATTAGAAAGGTTACATCCTTGCTACTGCCAATCCCTTTGATTGATGATAATTTCCATATTTATATGGAAATGATTTACTTTAAGGCTCCATTCTTCATTGGGTAAAATTCATGTAAAAATTTATCAACTTTCCTATTTATCAACTTACCCATGTTCTTTTGCTCTGGTTAAAGGAATTAGATGGGTAAGTCAAATTCCTTTATGTATTATTTACCTAAGAAATGAGGAGAAAGACTTTTTCGTCAGGAAGATGGGTGTAAGTTGGTGTCCTACAAATTAAGTAATTTATCTCTTTTTTTTATTCCTAAAATATCTGCGCCCTCTTTCATGATTCGCACTTGCGGATATCAATAAATTTAGCAGATTTTTTTCTCACTTTGTCTTCTTCATCATTTTTTTAGTATTGTTAATTTTTCTTCTCTTTTCTGTTCTTGACCTTGTTTTTTCTTTCATTGCGACTCTGGTCATGTAAAATGAAGAACTAGAAAGATGGTCTCTACTCTCCATGCACAGCTTCATGCATCATCCTCCACTCAATCTCCACCCTCATTTTTTTATCATTATTTTTTTTCTCCTTTAGCAAGAAGGTGAAATAGGTGAACGTGTCAATCATAGAGTTAAAGTAGGATGGATTAAGTGGATTAGTGCTTTGGGAGTATTGTATGATCGACGCATCCCATTAAAATTGAAAGAAAAATTTATAAAATCGCTATTAGGCCAGCTATACTATATGGAGTAGAGTGTTGGGTAATATTGAAACAACGTGTGAATAAATTAAGTGTAACAGAAATGCGCATGTTAAGATGGATATGTGGTAAAACTTTAAAAGATAGAATTAGAAATAAATATATACGAAAAATTATAGGAGCAGTCCCAATTGAAGCTAAAATGAGAAAAAACTGATTACGGTGGTTTGAACATATACAATAAAGACCTTTAGATGCTCTAGTTAAAAAGAGCGATTTTTTAATAGTCCATGGTAATGATAAAGGTAGAGGTATACTTAAACTAATATGGATATAAATAATTAAGAAAGATATTACTATTTGTAATTTGAATGTCGACTTAGTCCTGAATAGAGTAGAGTAGAGGAAGCAGATTCATGTAGCCGATCCCATGTAGTTGGAAAAAGGCTTAGTTGAGTTGAGTATTAAATTTTTTTCTCCTCTTGTGTTGACCCTATGGTCAGATTTGATAAGGAATAGAGCGGAGAAGATGGTCTTTGGCCTCCACCTAACCTTTGATAGCTCTTCGGTGCTGCCTGCAAGAAGTGCATATGGGGATGTTACACGTTTCGGACTTTGCCCTCCATTAACCTTTGCCTGAATTAGGAATGTAATTGATGTTTTATGAAGGGATATAATATCATTATTTAATTAATAAACATAACTATCAAAATTTATTTTTATTTAAAAAATAAAATTTTATATATGATATTTATTGAAAGTATGACTGAAAGTATGGTTTAGTATGAGAAAATTGGTCATCAATCACAAATGAGTAGTATATGATTAGTACGCAAATTAGGCTAGAAGCATAAAAGGTATTATGGAAAAGATGGATAGATCTTGCTATCTTAGTGACTTACCTAAGAAAGTTATAATGCCAAAGAACATGAGTAAATTATTTTCCCATCTAAGTGTTGCCTAGTAACACTCAGAAAATATAAATTTTTGAAAAACTTTGATGCTCCCAAAAAAAAAACAAGCCCTAAGGGGCAATATACCTCACTCACATCTCTTGAGAATTTAACTAAATATTCAAGTCTCATATCATTATAATTTTTCAGTCAAGTTTCTTCAACAACAATAGAATAGAAGGGCTAAAGTTTCAAAATAGACAATGTCAAGTAAACTTTCTGAAATTTTGTCCATTTGTTGATAAGATATTAAATCTGAAATTCAACTTGATCACAATTTTATAATATCTTATTTTAAAATTAAAAGGATTTCTGTGTATATTATTCCTTGAAATCTTCCATATTTGCATATTAATCCTTGTTTTCCGAATTTGTATTTTAATCCCTGAAATCTGGTAATTAAAGCTTATACATCCCTTTAGTTAATTTAAGTAGACGAGAACGTTATATTCTATTATTGTCCTACTTTAATTTCATGTCTTCTATACATTTTTTGCTCTCAGTTCTCAGACTTTTAACCCCTTACTCTTCATTGTTGGTCTCCTAATGCATAAGTCCCAAGTGAGAAGAAGCTGAAGTGAGCAAAAAGTGACCAAGTCCCGATTCTCATTTGTGTTAAGATAAGGGCAATTTTATCCTTCTGCAATCTTGATTGTCCCTAACTAGGGGTTCTGTTAATAAAACTAGTGGAAAGACTGATTTGTACAAATGGAGATTCTTACTAGGATTTTTATATAAACATGAAAAAGACAGATTATATGCAAATATCACTGATCAGGGATTATTATGCAGAAAACCATATTTTATAATGTACTAAAAAAATCAATAGTTCTAACTATTTAATCAAATTTACATTGACTAATTGCCGAACCTAAGAAATAGCTTGTAAATGCATTGTACTAAATTACCTCCGTATGGAAAAATGGTTAAATCTTTGGCCAAGCTTTGGTTGAAATCCAGAATGTTAAAGATAATTTACTTGAAACATGGAGAGGATTCACCTATGGAAACATGTCCTTAGTTTACTATGAGTCAATTTGAAAGGAACCTAGTTTACTATGAGCCAATTTGAAAGGAACCTTAATTTCTCTCCAGAGATGCCTGCATATTTCTTGTTAACTCCACAAGCAGGTGTTGTTTGCTACTTTCTGGAGTCTTTTCTTTTTTAAAAAGGTTGAATATTGTTTTGCTGAAAGGATCATTGCTGGCAACCTCATAAGAGAATCTGATTGAAGTTTCTGTGTTGAGCAAGAGTTATGGAGAAGGGATAATGATCTGAAGTACTCTAGAATGTTTGTATTTCTGGTTTTCCAGGCTAGTACAAGGAATTAAAGCAAGAAACAACCTATTTGCCCACACTTATGTATGACAAGACTTTTGAATGCCCCATTTCATCATGAAAATCATGTTGAGTTACAAGAATATGAAGATTTTCTTGATTATAACTTGACTATTTAATATCTTAAACTGCAAGCTGACAAGGTTATCTCATCTAGAGAGGGTTGATTTTACTGATCATATATGATCCATTGGATTTCGCATTTACTACAGATTCTAATATGATGTCAACCCATTGTATCAAATTCCTAGTGAACACTACGGAGGTAATGCAGCTACAGTGAAGCCTAAAAAGCTATTTTCTCACACTTATGATTTTGATATCTAAAGTTCTAAACTTGGATAAATTATGTCATAATTTGTGGAGCAACTTTTTTTTGTTTATCTTCTGTTTTAGTGAACATAAAATTAGTGATTTTTGTACTAAATCGGAGTAAAATTCTAATTGTGGTAGCTCTTTGGACCAAAATAAACATATTTTGCTCTTATCAACTTTTTTAATGAAGTTCTAAAAATCTAAGAGAATGAGACTTAGTACTCCAAGAGAAGGCTATATTTGCCCAGGTAAATGTGGTCTCCCTGCCAAAACAGGTAGGTGCTTTTCCATTTCAGTTGTTGGACTCTGTTCGTCCCAACTAAAAGGCCCTGAAGTATTGCATTAGTAATCTTAATCGTAACCATCAAGTCTCATCCCACTTATTTAGTGTCAGATTTGTGGAAATATTGAATTAGCAAATTTTAAGAAAAACTTATAACTTCCTATCTCAAAGATCCACGCTTAATTCAGTTACTCTGAAGAACATTGGAAGAGGTGTTGTTAAATGTGGTGCTTTGTTGATTGAGAAAAGTGTAATGAATTATATGGATTAGCTTACTGAGTGGAAGTTATATGGGCTTATTTCAGAAAATTCCAATATCGAATCCACCTTGAACAGTCCTAAAGGCATGCTATACTAATATTTTTTGAAGGGTGTTCTTGGGACTTCATGCACTTTTGTCATTTAAGAATTGATTTAAACTTTAAAGTATGCATGTTTGCGAATGCTAGTGTAGTTTGTGTGTGTATATATATACACACTCTCTCTGAATGTTCCTCTTATCTATTGAAGTTTCAGTCACTTAAACCATAGGATAACCTGTTATTTGTCACATTTAAAACCCAACAATTGATTTTTTCTGATATTGATCTCAAGTCCTAATGTTGTGTGCTAAAATGGACCCTTAAAAATTTAAAACAACATCTATATTATTGCTGATTCTTGAGGATAGCTTGTTCTTTCATTCATTTACTCATTCTAATCCTTTTATTTATTATTATTATTGTTTAATGAAGGATATAGTGGAGTGGGAAGAAGATACTGATGAGTACATGCGGAAGAATCTCCCATCTGATCTTGTATGAATATTTGCTGGATGGACTGCAGCTTTCCTTTTGCTCATATCCTGCTTGAATGTCAGTTTGCAGCATGCTCATGCGGTGTCATTTCCAATGCAGGATGAAATTTCAGGATGGGCTGAGGACTTGTTTACAGCAAGAAAAAGTGCAATTAATTTACTTGGTGTTATTGCAATGTCAAAGGTTATAATTCCTAACAAAATTAAGTTCCTTCTGATTTATTCAAGGTTAATATATCTTCCTATTATTTCTGCCATTAAATGGGTCCTGTTTACCAAAGTTGTTAAAAGAACCAGGCATCGAATTTAGAACATGTCTGGTCTGAACCAGATTCCTGAATTGTTCAGTTATCCGGTTGATATGGCAGGGCATGATCATGTCATTTTTCCTCTTGGAGATCTTTGTATTATCTTTAAAAGGTTTATAAGTTCAAATGTTCCTCCAATCACTATATATTGTCTTGATGGCTGCATGAATAAATAAATACGACTTAGTATCCTGATATGTGTGTGCGCATGTTGTTCGTTCCATCAACCATAAAAACCAGCCACTAGTAGTCATAGGCCACCCATATTGGATGATTTGTCAGGGTGGCCCAGGCCTCTTTCAGACTGGATCAGAAAAGATGGGTGACTTGGGTAGTTACCCAGTCACACCAGCCACAAGCCAGTCAGGTTTTGTGAGCTTTACCCTTATATATATATATAATTTATTCTTGTTTGTTGTGCTTCCAGGGTCCACCTACTGTATCTGCAGTTTCTAAACGTAAGAAGGGTGACAAAAGTAAAGGAAAGCATCAGCAGAGCTCTGTTGGGGAATTATTGGTGATACCATTTTTGTCCAAGTTCCCATGCCCTCCGATGGGGAAGAGGCATTATCTAAGATACTGTGCGAGTAAGTAAATGTAGATTTGGATCCTGGATTATATACATGAACATTTTAATCCTGCTTTTTTCTCAAAAATAACGTTCAAAAACAATAATAGCATTGTAGACTCGTTTTTGTCTTGGATTGAGCATCTCCTCTGTTCAAAGCATTGCCATTTTGCTTTTTTTGGGAAATCTCAATATTCATCCATTTGAGTTGTTGACAAATTTTTGTCAGTTATTATGGTGTTTTGATGGCGTATGGAGGTCTACAAGATGTAAGCTTTCTTCCCCTGTTTTGCATATTTATCTTAACTAGGTTTATATACCTAGGAAAGGAAATGATTCTTCAGTTCTTAACTATCTTCTGTTGCAGTTCTTAAGAGAGATAAATCCAGAATATACGGCTACTTTGGTTCGTAATCGAGTACTTCCATTATATTCATTATGTCCAAGCCCTCCATATTTGATTGCTACAGCAAACTGGGTAATAGGAGAGCTTGCATCCTCTCTTCCTCAGGTACTTTATTGCATACTATAATGCATGCTTCTTTTATGGGAGTCTGAAAACAAACATCCATGAAATTAGTGCTATGTAAGACCAACACATTTTCAATTCTTTTTATTTGGGGTAGCAGTGGATTAGATGAAGTAGGGAAGTGACCTACTCATACCCAGCCCTTTTATAATCATGTTGAAAAAGTAACACCATAACTAAACAATTTGTTTTATATGGACCCAATATGGCTTCATTTATTAGTTATGTGCCTTGAAAAATGGAAGTGGAATGGGGCCAAGATGAGGAGATCTATGGTTTAGCATCAAGACAAAAAGTTATAGAGAGAGAAGAGAGAGAGAGAGAGAGAGAGAGAGAGAGGATAACTTAAAATGAAAAGTCATATACACTGAATCAGTCAATGACACAGTCACTCCAATTTTCCTTGAATACATTTTGTTTTTCTAACTACTTCACGTCCTTCCTAAACGCCTGAATCAAGACTACACTATTAGTGGCTTAGGATCTGGGTTGTAAGAGTTGGTCCAACGCATAGCAACTTGTCAGGTCTCAGCACCCAACCCAAGCCTGACATTTTTTCACTACCAGGTTAGTAACCCAAAATTGGCCTGTTTATTAAAACATCACCCAAACTCATTTTTGTTGGGCAGGTCGGTAGGTCAAGGTCAGAATTTGCTCCTATTTATTCCTCATGTGAGGTCTTGGAAGAATATTTAGATTGTACTATGTGACGGCAGGTTTTGCTCTTTGACATTCAGTACTAAGATTTAGATTTTCTGAAATGTTTACTGTTCTGATGCTTTTCTCATAACATCTAAAAGGAAATCAGGCATGGGGTATTCTAATATGCATGGATGTGCTTCTCCCAGTTGGCTGGCTTATGGCCCTTCTAGCAGCTATCATGACCTTATTCTAGTATTAGGAAAGTTGGATTACATTCGGAAGTTCTATGGATATGCGTGTCTGTGTCTAAAATGTCTGTACATGTATTATGTTTGTCTCTATATTACATTCGGAAGTCCTATAGATATGTGTGTCTGTGTCTAAAATGTTTGTACACGTATTACGTGTCTCTATAACTCTATGCATATATACATGCTTACAGGTATACATACACATGTAAATGTATACATTACTCATGGAGACATACGCATACACAAACATACATTCTCACATGTATAAAATCATTCTGCTGTGGAGTTGTATTATTGAAATCTGAGAAGTCTCTTTCCCTAGACAGAGGTTTATTACTTGTCTAAGAAGTCTCTTTCCCTAAACAGAGGTTTATTACTTGTCTAAGAAGCTCAAGATTTTATTTAGGAATTAGGTTTGTTTTCGAAAAATATCAGATTGGTCAGGGTAACTTTATAAAAATTAAGTTAAGAGTAGTTTCATGATTATATTGCATTTTATGCCATATAAGTTGTTATATCCCTTCTTGAATGCGGTTCCTAATAATGCTCAGTTTTCTTTTAGGCCATGAATGCAGACATTTATAGTTCATTAATGAAGACATTAACGATGCCAGACATTGGTGATATTAATTGTTATCCTGTCCGTGCTTCTTCTGCTGGGGCCATTGCAGAACTTCTTGAAGTGAGAATAACCTTGTGAATTTAGATTCTCAATGAAAGTATATTGCTTGATTATATATCATTTTTTAATGTTACTTTTGGCAGAATGATTATGTTCCACCTGACTGGCTTACCCTCTTGCAAGTCTTGGTTAATGGGATGGGTAGTGAAGATGAAAGCAAGGCCTCTCTTTTGTTTCAGCTTTTAGGAACTGTGGTTGAGGCTGGACAAGAGAATGTTGCCACTCATATTCCTGTGATTGTGTCCAGCATTGCTGGTGCAATTGGAAAGCACCTACCTCCTATCCCAGAGCCATGGCCTCAGGTAACTTGATGAATTCTGGTGAGCATGCTGGTCTTATGTCATTACCATATGCAAAGCAATATGTATGGTCTTGTTTTCCGAAACTTGTCACTGAATTGCAAATTGTCTAATGAACAAATCTTGATGATGCTTAAAGATTCATTTGGCAAGTGCACTCACAATTATCACGGTGTCTGGCTTGGATATCTATGTGTGGTTATGTTGCTGTTGGTGTAAGTATGCATGAGAGGGTTGCTAAGAGGATTAATCATAGATTCAGCAACCCCCCCACCCCCCCTTCTTCTCTGCCACCAAAGAGAGAGAGAGAGAGAGAGAGAGAGAGAGAGAGAGCGGACAGTACCATTGGTACCATAGTGTTCCAATGTGAAACCAGCACCGGTGTGGGTGCAGAGATGTAGCAACCATTTGTATCGATATCAGTCTAGCAATGCATATTGAAAATACTGTACTGACTGTACCAGTTTGTATTGACATTTTTTTATTTTCAATTTCAGTATGTACCATCAGTACCAGCACTATAACAATACCACACTGTTCCAATGGCAAAATGGTACAAGCTTTGGTTCTGGTATTTAAAATCTTGCATATAATTACAGAGCAAGTACAAAAGAGACCTGTCTAGAGTTTAGACTGGAATTATCAAATTCTATATTCAGGTTTCTTTTGCTTAAGATAACAATGGTGTTTTTATTGAATATGACGATGTGTCTTTGATATTTTTCTACTTGAAGATGCTTTGAATCTATTATGTTTTATAATTATGCATATTTATCCATTATTCTTTCATCTAATCTGATCAGAAAATTTGTTGAGTAACTCATTTCAGTTACATGCCATACAAATTAACCAACATGATAATATATGAATTTATTACATGCATTCTTATAAGGTACTGACCGTACCAATTTGTATTGACACTTTTTTTTTTATATTTTCAATTTCAGTATGTACCACCAGTACCAGTACTATAACAATACCATACTGTTCCAATGGCAAAATTGTACAAGGTTTGGTACTGGTATTTAAAATCTTGCATATAATTACAGAGCAAGTACAAAAGAGACTTGTCTAGAGTTTAGATTGGAATCATCAAATTCTATATTCAGGTTTATTTTGCTTAAGATAAAGATGGTGTGTTTATTGAATATGACAATGTGCCTTGTATATTTTTCTACTTGAAGATGCTTTGAATCTATTTATGTTTTATAATTATGCATATTTCCCCATTATTCTTTCATCTAATATGATCAGAAAATTTGTTGAGTAACTCATTTCAGTTGCATGCCATACAAATTTACCAACATGATAATATATGAATTTATTATATGCACTCTTATAAGGATATAACCATATGCTACTGTATCTAGATTTTGGAAATTTGTTGTCATCAACACCCATATTGGTTCACCATTGGACCCCAGTTTTTATGTCAGCCAATGAGGAGTTTGACCTTGTATAATTATGCATTTTATTTCTTTACTTTAATATTATCGTTTATTTCATTCTCTTAGGTGTTTCGATTGATTTTACAAAATGAACTTTCTATATTATGTTTTCTTTTAGGTGGTTGAGAGGGGCTTTGCTGCTTTAGCAGTGATGGCCCAAACCTGGGAGGATTATATGCCAGATGAAACCAAGAGGCAACAAAATCAAGAATGGCAATGTGGCCAGGCAGCCATTGCTAGAACATTTTCCAGTTTGTTGCATCAGGCTTGGCTCATAACTGTGAAGCCAATGGTAGGTTTATATACTCATTACTTTCTGTTAATGCTCTGAAGTATGTTGAAATTGTTTCTACTTTTACTTGACTTCAAAAGTTGTGCTAATTTAATTTTATAACTGACTATTTAATAACTATGCACAACTTATAATTTTTATTCTTCCTTTATATGATGGTGATCAGGATGCAGCAATATCTAGTACATTACCACCTCCATCATGCATAGATGATGCTTCTGCATTGCTTGGATTTGTTATGCAGTCCATTAATACATTGGAAGAAGTTACAGAATTGAAAATTATGGAGTTATTAGCGGTATGGTCTGATCTGATTGCAGAGTGGCATGCTTGGGAAGAGATTGAAGACTTGTCAATTTTCAGTTCTATCAAAGAAGCTGTCAATTTACATAGAAGAGTCGACCATACAAATTTTTTCATGAGAAGGATGCCATCTCATATTTCTCCTGGTTCAGCACGTTCCATTATTGAAGGCATCTCTGCTTTTGTCACAGAGGCCATTACACAATACCCATCTGCCATGTGGAGGGCTTGTTCATGCGTGCATGCATTACTGAATATTCCACATTTCTCATTTGAGACAGAAACTGCCAAAGAGTCAATCACAGTTGCCTTCACACGGGCAGCATTTTCTCGTTTCAAAGATATGCATAACAAGGCTGTTGGGCTTTGGAAGCCTCTGTTGTTGGTTATTTCGTCATGTTATCTATCTTATCCTGAAAAAATTAAGCAAATTCTAGAGAAGGACGGGGACAATGGTTTCATGTTATGGGCACGTGGGTTGGCTCATGTCTCAAGTAGCTCTTTTGAACCTGGTCTGTCATCGGAGTCTGAGATCAAGTTAACTGGTAAGTTTGGTTAAGTATAAATTTGATGATTAGTTTGGTTAAGCATAATTTTGATGACCATCATTGCAATCAATCTTTTGTTTGAGTATTTTTCCTTGAAACCACTAATTACATATTTTTTTTACAAACATTTTTTTTTTTTTGCGTTGACCAATGTGAGGATTCATATAGGTTAGTGGTTGCCATTTCATGCAGTGATAACGTTAGCAAAGGTGGTTGAGCAGCTTCTGGGCTCCCCTTCAGATGGTGATAATAAGGTATTGCGGGATTGTTTTGTGTCACTGATGGAGTCATGCGTGCATCTGAAAGAGGTTGGAGAAGAGGAAGAGGATAGTGTAGAAGACATAAATGATGAAGCTTCAGATGAAGAGAGTGATGATGATGAGGTAAATAATGCTGGATTGATCTATCTATGCAATTAAATATTTTTTCTTAGTCGGGAATTATCTTATGTTTATTGTTGAGATGCAGGCATATTATATCTTAAAATCGATATATAAGTTTCATTGCATGTGTTTCTGTTTTGTTCAGGATTCTGAGGAGGATGAGCGTGAAGAGACTGAAGAAGAATTCTTGGAGAGATATGCAAAAGCAGCTGATGGTTGAGTGAGATGGTGGAGGAAGGAGATATAGAAGATGAAGCACAAGAGCTTGAATTAGGTAAGCTTTGGTGCTGTTTTCTTGGTGGTTTGTTTGGTAGAACAAAAGGTTGCTTGATTTTCTTGTGCTCAAACAAGATTGCATGTTTTATGCTTCTTACTTCCTTTAGATGCCTTCTTAGATATAGAGTTTTGCAAAGTGAAAAGATCCTTATAATTGGAGGATTCCTTTAACCAAATGGAATGTAGAAAAGTGGGACTATTTTGATGGGATTGGGTTAAAGTAACATGCACCTCTATAATGAGGAAAAAAGTAGTATGCGGCTCTCTTGCTCCCAGCAAAACTGTTGAGCTGGAAAATTGATGTGGCAGAAGTAATACTTTTTCTTCTTAGAAGGAATTCATTTCTATGTTGAGGTTAGACTATTGAGCTGGAAAATTGATGTGGCAGAAGTAATACTTTTTCTTCTTAGAAGGAATTAATTTCTATGTTGAGGTTAGACTGTTGAGCTGAAAAATTGATGTGGCAGAAATAATACTTTTTCTTCTTAGAAGGAATTAATTTCTATGTTGAGGTTAGAGTTAGCTTTGCCAAGGAAATTGGCACCAACTTGGAAGATCGATGTCAAGCTAACAGCTATAAAACTCTCCAACTTTGATGGAGAGTACCTTGATCCGTAAAGCTGACTCCATATGAATAAGCTTAGGCTTCTTGGATGAGATGGACACTTTTGATTCTTTTGATTTTGTGAATAGAACTTGTATACCCACTAACTCTATCTACTCTTTTGGTATAAACTTGTTGATAATTGGCATGCGCATGTTAAGGTGGATATGTGGTAAAACTTTAAAAGATAGAATTAAATAAAGATATACGAGAAATGATAGGAGTAGTCCAATTGAAGATGAAATGAGAGAAAATCTATTAAGGTGGTTTGGACATATACAACGAAGACCTTTGGATGCTTCAGTTAGAAAGAATAATTTTTTAACAATCCATGATAATGATAGAGGTAGAGGTAGACCTAAACTAACATAGATAGAAATAATAAAAAAAATATAACTATTTATAATTTAAGTATCGGCTTAGTCCTAAATAGAGCAGAGTGGAGGAAGCAGATTCATATAGTTGAGAAAAGGCTTAGATGAGTTGAGTTGAGTTGTTGTTGATAAGTTGGCATGCACTTACTTAAATAGAAATTACTGAACTGGATTGGCCTGGCCAACTGGCTGAGTGATTGGTCTAACTGCTGGGTGAATTGGCTGGACCAAACATACTAAAAAGATCTAAATTTTAAAATAATCATAGTGAATCTATGAATAAAAAAGAGCATGTAAATGATCTATGTTAGTTTGTTTAAATGACTAAATATTTTATTTAACCGGAAATATGACAGATTTGTGATAACTTTCTTAACTATGTTTTCTACAAATGGCCAACATAGAGTATTCTAAATGACAAAAATTCAAGACAATGTCAGCATGCTGAAATCTGGATTGTCTTTTTTTTTTTTAAGTTTTGCAAAGAAAAATGATCCGCTAAAGGAGTGAGTCAATGAGCACTAACTACTAGGGCTGTAGAGGGTGTAGCAAAGCCGTTCAAGTCCCTTGGGTGGCCAGCAGAGGGGTGAGTCCAGGGTTCATCCAGCAAGTGCTATTGGGGCTTGAGATCATGAAAGGAGGTAGAGGGAGGGGCTGCATGCATCCAAGGGGCAGGCTGACCCAGTGTTTGTGTGGGGTTTGAGGGATTAAGAAAGGGAGACTGACTTGGAGTAAGTAGCTGCACAGTGGCTATGCTTAGGGCCATGAGAATGAGAACTAGATTCATTAAGAATAATGCTGGAAAGGACATAAGGGTAGACATCAACACTAGTAGTGCATGGACATGGATGCGAGAATCAGATTTGGATTCATGTCCAAGTATTTGGTTTGACAAGAGATTAAAAAAAGATATGGAGGTATATATAAAAAATAATTTTAATTAAATATATATGTATTTTGCAATATTATAAGAATATAAGAATATATATCACTTGTTGAGGGCTTTCACTATATATGTGTTTTTCAATCTTCCTAATTTATTGACAGAGAGGAAAGCGATATTTTGAAGTATTTTAATATCACTTTCAGCATTATAATGATAGGTTAAACAGGTTATTGAAAGAGTCAAATGATTTATATATTTGTAAAAGATGGAGAGAAAAGGAGCTAAGTAACCCAATGTGTTGGGATTCCAATCCATATCTAACATGTATGTAACACGTTGGTAGGGGGTTGATACCTTGCCAGCAGCGGTTATCTAGCTTGATGGATTCCAGAGAGAAGGAAGGTTTTGCTTTCAAAGAGATGGGGAAAAGGGTCTGGATTGGGCCTTAAACACAGGATTTAGGGCTTCGTTTCATGTTGTTTTCTGATAGTACAAATATACAAAACTGCCAACAGGTGTATACCTGATAGGAGTCTGAAGTCATGCGCAAATTGATACGTTGGTGCTGCTTTAATAATGTTCATTTCAAATCAACCAGTTTGCTGGTTTGCGGGAAGAACCAGTGCTGGGTAGCTTACAGCTTTTTCTGGTTTGGTTGCAGTTCTGGTCTTACAAAAGAACTGATGTAGCCTGGGGACCGGTTCATTTATTGTTCCTGCTCTGACTGGTCGGGCATGTCCAATTCTGCCAACGGTGGCTTTAACTAATTGAATGCATTATATTGTGAAGATCCGTAACTTTGTAAGATAAGTTAACAGTCTTCGATTGATTCAAGTAATTTTTAGTTTGCATAGGTTATTTGTTTTAAGACTATTTTTTCTTAGAGATTTTTTTTAAGTTCAATACCTGAATTACGGGCCAAGCCAAATTGCTTAACTTTGCTAACAATCCCCAGTCTAGTTAGAAATGAACTTACTAAGTTTGGGTATATATGAAAGAATATCAGTCCCTTTAAGCTGCACTTTTAGAACACATCCAAGCAATTAGATTTACAAGCTCTAGAGGGGGTAAAGGGGCTTCTTGTAGTTTAGTCCCTGAAATCTTTCATAGTTGCATATTAATCTTTCTCTTTTCTATACTTGCATTTAAATCCATAGCCTCTTATAAATTATCACTTGTGCATCTCTCAGGTTAAGTTGATTATTTTGCTTGAGTCCTATGTTAATTTCATATCTTTTGAATATTATTGCTCCTTGGTTCTCACACTTAATGGACCCCTTGAACCATATTCCTCTATGCTTGGCCTCTTAAGGTCTGTTTGGATATGGGGGAATGGAATGGAGTAGCAGGGTCATCAAAACCCAAAGGAAGCTGAAATGAAGAGGGGGAGAGGAACGAGGGTTACCCATTCCTCTTCATACCTCCTTCAAAGTCCAATTTTTTACCCCCAGATTGAGGGTTAAAGAGGGAGAAGGGAATGTTTTATAAATTCTACCCCTTTTCTTTTTATCTCTTTCATAAACAAGAAGAGAGTAGCAACCCTTCCCCTTCCCTCCTCTCCCTTATCTTCTCTCTTTCCTTCTCCTTTTAAGGATCCAAATAGACCCTTAGTGGTGAAGTCTGGAGCAAAAAGACAAAAACTAATGAAGATGGGTGAGTGAAAAGAGGCCAAGTCTAAAGCCTCATTCAATGTTAAGTCAAGGGCAATTTTGCTCTTCCACAACCCTAGGTTATCTTAAGTAATCTAGGTCTGCGAGAACCACTGAAAGGACTGATTTTGTACCAATGAAGACATTTTTAAGATTTGTATATAAATATGAAAAAGACAGTGATTAATCCTCTTAAATATGAAAGATTTAAGGGATTAATCTGTAAAAATAAAAATAAAAATTGAAAATTAAAATGATTGCCTTAGTTAACCGACCTGGTGTGGAGACGAGTTTTGGTATAAGCATTCCATAAGATATTGATGTCACTGCAGGTTTATTGGATGAAGTTGACGTACAGGAGATTGTGGTTTCACTCATACAGAGATATCAGCAAATCCTCATACAAGTGCAAGCGTTACCATTACCGCCCAGCGTGGTCCAAAGGATCCTGAACACAGTTCCAGAATTCGGCCCGTTCTTCCAGGACCCCAATTCATGATTCCTTTGTTTTGTGACGATAGCTTGTTGAGGTTGTGTTACGCATTTCCTATTTAAAGTGTAGATTACTTATATCATTTGATTTGCGTATTTTGTTTATTGATTTTTTTTTAAAACCTAAAATCCTTATTTAATCTCATTACTTGATATAAGTTTAAAGAAACCTTGTACTCACTTCTTGATGTTAAACGACACCCCAATATGGTAGAACAGGTTTGCGGCTTTTCAGAGTTTATGGCGGACAGCTCGGGCAGAAAAGTGCCCGATTGAAAGGACGTGCCTCAGCCATGGGCAGGAGGATACCGCCAGTAGGGAAGGCATTTAGTTATTTTCTATGGGTATCGCGAACCTCTGACTGAGATTCTCAAATGTCGTTCGAGTAAATGTGGCCTGAACCCTGCTTGCATCCGGAGTCGTCTGGAGATGGCGAAGCTGATGCGGTTCCTGTTTTTGGATCTGGTTGGTTGCGGTCCGCCAGCGGAAGGCAGCTCCAGGTCCTGTGTCGAATGACAAGGGTAAAGCTCAGGTGAACTCCTCATCGGCTCCCTCAGCTTCTTCCCCTGCTTCACCTAAACGAAAGGATGGTCTTCGCCCGGGTTTCAGTCGGCCTGACGATTGGATTTCTCCGGTGAAGACGGCTCGCCGGAGACCTTCACCGGCGTTGAAGAAAGCTTCAGCATGGGCAAAGGGAAAGGATCAGGCAGTGGTGGATACGGAGGCCCGGGTTGCTGTGAAGGATGGCGTGCCGGTGCGCATGGGGCGTGCCGGTACTGTTCATTCTGAATGTTCTGAGATTGAGGCTGAATTGGGAGTCAAACTGGGTGGTGGAGAGGTCCATTCTGATCTTTCAGATAATCCTTTCGCTGCTCTTGCATTGCCTGATGGTGGAGTAGTTCAGTTAGGAAGTAAGGATGCATATCCAGCTCCTCTTAAGCGAGCTAGATCGGAGGTATCGCTGCCACCAAGGTCCATTTCTAAGTTGGATAAGCATAGAGGCAAAGGGAAGGTTCATTCTGCCATGAGTGTGGGGGCGTTCAGAAGCTCTCCTTCCCAGGCGACTCAGCCTCCTAGCAGTCATGAAGGTCCCCTGGTGATGTCACATTCAGAAGGGGGAGATGGGTTTATTTCGATCGATGCTGTTTGTACTTAGGGTCCCCAGGCTGATGTGGAGGGTATTGCAAGGGAGGGCCAATCGGCCTCTTTTTCTTATTGTCTCCAGTAGTCACTTCAGCGGATGGGGTTATTGTAGATTGTGTTACGAGGGAGGACCAGGAAAGGGTCCCAGCTTCCTCCACCTTGTAAATGAAGATTCTAGTATGGAATGTACGAGGAGCTCGAAAGCCTTCTTTTCGCTCCTCGTTTAGTAGACTATTGCTGCTACATAAATTTGATATTTGTATTCTCTTAGAAACCAGGCTGTCGGGTGATAGTCTTGCTCGATTTCGTAGACAGATTGCCCGATCCTGGTCTTCATATGCTGTGGAGGCTGAAGGTTTGGCGGGAGGCATGCTGGCTATCTGGCGTGATGCTGCTGTTACGATTGATGCTTCCCATCAATGTAACCAGTTTATTAGCCTTGTTGTTACCGAGGGGAATTCTGATCCTTGGCTTCTATTAGCAACTTATGCCAGTACGGACTATCGGGTGAGAAGGGTTCTCTGGTCGGAGCTGCTCTCGCTCCTTGCTCAGGGGTTCCGACTATTGTTGCGGGGGATTTCAACTGCATCACTGAGGCTAAAGAGAAACGTGGCGGTCGTCGTGTTACTGGCTCAGCTGATATTTGGAATTTAGAACCTTTATTGCTTCCTCTGGATTGATGGATTTGGGATTTGGGGGGCCACAATTCACTTGGTGCAACAACCGCCAGGGGTCGGCCCGGGTCTGGGAAAGACTAGACAGAGCTATGGCTAATCCTCAGTGGCTCCAGAGGTTCTCGAGGGTATCTGTCACTCACCTGCCTCGGATAGCTTCTGATCACTGCCCGATTATGATTTCCACGGAGGTGGATCAGATTATGCGGAAACAGTTTAGGTTTGAGAAATTCTGGACAGGCTATCCTGGTGCTCGTTCTATCATTTCTCAGATCTGGCATACTCCTGTCAGGGGGAATGCTGTCTACCGGCTCTCTCGCCGTCTGAGGATGGCAAGGCATCGGCTGTCCATGGAACAGAATGGAGGTGGGGGATCTGGTCAGACAAGTTGAAAGTGTTGAAGAGAACATCACTATCTTACAGACTAAGGAGGATCAGGATGGCTTTCTGGGTGATTCGGATATGTCGGCGCTGAGGGAGCTGCTTGCACGTCATCACTCCCTTCTCCGTCAGCAGGAGATGTACTGGTGGCAGCGGTCTAGGGTCCAATGGATTGTGATGGGGATCGAAACACCAGATTCTTTCATCAGGCTACCCTAAAGAGGCGGGCTGGTAATAGGGTTCGGAGGTTAGTTGATGATGAGGGGAATACTCGGGAGGATTTTCACTCTATTCGGGAACTTCTTCTTCATTTCTTCCAGTCGAGATGGACTGAGTCTTTAGGTGTTGGAGGTCCGGTTGTGCAGGTTCCGGAGGCTAGGAAGGTCTCCTCTGTGGATAATGACATGCTTATTCGGACGATTTCTGCTGAGGAGGTTAGGGAGGCCCTCTGGGAGCTTGGGCCGGATAAGGCCCCTGGACCTGATGGGTTCCCGCCATTCTTCTTTCGTCACTATTGGGACATTATCGGACAGGAGGTTGTTCAGGCTATCCTGGATGTTTTCCATGCTAGACATATTCCTTTAGAGTGGAATCAGACTTATATCTCCTTGGTGCCTAAGCGTGTGGATGCTTCCCTCCCGCAGCACTTTCGGCCGATTAGTCTTTGCACTACATTGTACAAGGTCTGTGCTCGTCTTTTAGCTAGCCGCCTTGCTGTGGTGATCCCTCGCCTCATCTCTGTGGAGCAGGGGGCTTTTATCAGAGGACGGTCTATTTCTGATAACGTCCTTATAGCCCAGGAGTTTATGTATGACCTCCAGCGTGCCCCGGTCAGCCGATGTCTTATGGCCGTTAAGCTTGATATGGAGCGTGCTTATGATCGTATGTGCTGGGCCTTCTTGTATCGCACTCTTTTGGAGTTTGGGTTTGATGATCTGTTTATTGAATGGATTATGGCCTGTATTGAAAGGCCCTCTTTTTCTTTGATCGTCAACGGTAGCCCGTCTGAGTTCTTTCGCTCCTCTGTGGGTCTTAGACAAGGATGCCCTTTATCTCCTTGTTTATCTTGGCTGCGGATGATCTTTTCGTGCTTTATTCAGGCTCAGATTGATCGTCGGATCACTCCCTTTATGGCCGAGTCTGAGGGGCCCTCCGTCTCTCACCTACTTTTTGCTGATGACTGTATTCTGTTGGGCAGGGCCTCTGTAGATGATGCTGCATCATTTCATACTATTATCCAGAGCTATTGTCAGGCCTCGGGTCAAAAGGTCAATTTTCTCAAATCCTCTATATGTTTCAGCCCGAAGACTCCAGGACCACCAGAGAAGTCATTATTCAGTTGTCTGGTATTACTTCTCAGGCGGATAAGCTTATGTATTTGGGGATTCCCATACTGGGAGACGTCCCCGATGTTCTGATTATGCAGCGATTGAGAGGCAGGTTCGTCAGCGCATAGAGAGCTGGCAGGTCACTAATCTTTCGATGATGGCCAGAGTCATTATTATTCGCTCGGTTCTGTCCTCTCTTCCCTTGTATCTTATGTCGAATGCTGCTATCCTATTACCTGCCTGAAGAGGATTGAAAAATGCTTTCGCGACTTTCTGTGGGCTTCTATGCAAGGAGGTCACAGGATGCATCTATTATCTTGGTATTCAGTCTCTTATTACTCGTCGAGAGGCCCTTATTGCTAGACACGCTTTGAGATTCCTACTGGAGCCGCATTGCCTCTGGAGTTCGCTGATGCGATCGAGGTATGGTGATTGGTCGTCTGACTCGTCTATTTCTCCGCCTCGAGGTTGTTCCTCCTTCTGGAAGGCGGTTTGTCATTATGGCCAGACTATTTTGGAGCATACTTCGTGGATGATTGGAGATGGCTCATCGATTGATGTTGTCCAGGATTCATGGATAGCTGAGCTTCCTCTTTCTAGGTGGCCATCCTTCATCAGCATTGATGTCCCAGCTAACTTAAGGGTTAAGGATCTGATCTCCTCTGATCCCCCAGCTTGGCATATCCCCTTGGTGA
>UESW01001652.1:297247-324543 GCA_900491605.1 Calamus simplicifolius
GGCCATCCTTCATCAGCATTGATGTCCCAGCTAACTTAAGGGTTAAGGATCTGATCTCCTCTGATCCCCCAGCTTGGCATATCCCCTTGGTGACCAGTTTCTTTGGTTTGGATCTCTCCCGCCGAATTGTCTCGATGCCTCTTATCTCTGATTACTCTTCGGACACCAGGATCTGGCAGAGAACCTGTCTTTCTAAGGCCCCCTCTAGGGATCTGGCCAACTTGTTTAGGCCTCTTTCCCAGCGATCGGTTAATGCTGCTTGGATTTGGAAGCTTCCTATTATCCCCAGGGTTCAGCTGTTCATTTGGAAGCTCATGTGGGACTGTCTCCCTACTTGTGGTCTTCTTTCGCGTAGGGGCTTATCTATTCAGCCGACCTGTCCTTTATGCTTTCTGGAGGAGGAATCTTCTGATCATGCTATCTTTGGCTGCCCCAGAGCTAGACAGGTCTGGATCATGATAGGTTACACTAGTAGCCAGGACGACTTGGGCTCTCATCATTCTTCCTTTCTCTCTGATCTCCGGCAGTGCTCTATTCAGAAGAAAAGACTGTGGGCTACTACGGCGAACCAGATCTGGCTGTCCAGGAATCTGTTCATCTTTACTGGAGAAAATCTTTCCACTCTTAGCATTGAGGAAGATTAGACTCTTGACGGCGGACTATGCTCGTGTTGGCTTTGACACCTTTGGCCTCTGGGGTTCCCCTGCTGCTTCGGCAGCGAACCGGCATACGGTTTTCATTTCTTGGGAACCCCCTCCCCAGGGGTGGTCAAACTCAACTTTGACGGGAGTGTCCGTGGTAGAGCTGCTGGATCTGGCTTTGTTATCCACGGTACTCATGGTGGTTATTGGCTGCTGGAGGATTTGGCTCTCTGACTCCTCTGTCCCCATGTCGGAGCTTCATGCGGCCTGGGTGGGTATTTCATTTGCTGTTCGTACTCTTCACGTTCAGAGGCTCTTCATCGAGGGTGATTCTATGTTGGTCATCTCTTGGCTGAAGAAAGTGATTTGCCCTGCTGGTCATACCAATCCGATCCTTAGGGATATCTGGTCTATGCTGAGGGATGTGGATAGCGTCCAGATCCGCCATATTTTTCGGGAGGCCAATGCGGCGGCGGACTGGGTTGCATCCTTTGTGGCCCAGCATGCCGGGTCGTGGTCGTGGAGTGCTGGCGATCCCTGCCCTATTCCGTTGAAGCAAATTTTGTATTCGGATCTTTCTGGGCCACACTAGATGAGTGTGATCGTCCGCTTGTACAAAAAAAAAAAAAAAAAATTGGCCTGAAACCCCCCCCCCCCCCCCCCTCCCTTAAAAACTTTGCTGATAAAACTACAGGCACTTGCGGCGACCATCAATATCAGTGAAAAACAGTAAAAGCATGCAAGCAAACAGATTTAGTTAGGTCCAGCTTTTTGTGTTCGAAGTAACATTATGGTAACATAAATGGAGGACCAGACCAAACAAACCAATCAATTACTGTGTCATATCATCCATTTTGCAAGACCAATATATTCACATTTCAAATACTCAGCCGTATTATTGTTCAATGGTGTTGACGATGCCCACATTCTGAAAATCAATTTTATTTCTCTTTTTCATGAGAATCAGCCTCAAAAGTCCCAAACCCAGCTTGTTAAAAGAGCAGGCTAGCGCCTCAAAACATGCATCAGATAAATTGCCTTAAATTAATATCAAAATTCGAATCTTCACCAAAGCGCAAAGCTTATTTGGGGGTAAAATGTTTACGATTTAAAACTAGATTTAGCAACTAGCAAGTTATTTTCGGGGGATATATTTGGTGAGATATACTTTACAAGTCGTGCATCTAACCCATGTTCTCTCAGCCACAGCAACCTTCCTGTGTCAATTATCTCTTTGCACATAAAACCCAAGATAGCTCTGTCCACTGCTGGCATATTTCGTACAGCTTCTTCAATGCCTCCGTCCTCGAGATCAGATTCTTCTCTCTCGCTACGTAATATGCCAAGACATGGAAAACAAAAAAATCAGACTAAAAGATGAGAATGCAAAAGCTTTGAATAATAAAAATGATATCTTTGAATCTGCGTCAATGTTCACCTTTATCACTGGTCATTTTAAGAAATCATGTTCCCTAATCTTTTAATCTAAATGCATAAATTTTATTAGAACCTCATGAGCTAAAAATATTAATAAAAATATATAGTATAGATACTTTAGAAGCAAACGGTTACAAATAATTAATGAGTATACCAAATGGATTGATTCCTCAACAACTCCATAGAATATGACTTATCAATTGTCGATTCTCAACAGTGTCACCAAAGAGAGGTTTCTAGATTTGTTTGCAAACCAAGTCAAATCAGAAAGGTAAGCCTACCTGGTGTTTAGATGTAATCCTTCTACCATGTTACAAAGCTCAAAGCTATGACCAGCATCTACGGCCCAGCTGGTAAACCAAGTCATAGCATGGAAGTCATCCTTTGAAATTCCCAGATCCATCAGAAACTTTGTATCTGAATTCAAAACATAGAGCAGAGCTATTCAGGGAATTGCATTACGGGCAACCAGACCATGTTATCACAATGATAAGTAAAGCTCCAATTATTCCAGGATTTTTTTTTTTTTACTTTAAATGTCAGAATAAAAACAAGATTCTTATCACTTTGACTTCTTATTGATGGTTTATGTTGCAATCTACACCTTACAATCATCAGGCATCAGTCAATAAGTTTAATAAAGATGCCTGGAACTTTACTTTTCTTTTCTCTTTTCCTTTTTTTTTTTTTTTTTTTCTGAATGGATTGCACATCTTTGGCAACACCAGGTCTCGGGCCATCCAGTAGCCTGATGGTGGGGGATGGCTGGGTAGGCCAAATGTTATAATTTGCATTTGTAAGTTAAGATGAGTGGTGATGTTATATCCTAGCAATGTAAATATAAACTACATGAATTCAGGGTTGATCTATTTAGTCACAGATGAGAGCTGATATAGGGTCAGAATGACTGCAAATGGGCGAGATGCTATACAGATGCATATTTTATAAGTTTGAACATTCTAGTGAAATAACTTTCCTATGACAACAGCAATAGCAACAATGATCTCTGAAAGGTGTAAGTTTTTCTTAGCATGGCATGTTGAGCATGCAGATATTTGTATAATTTCAGTGCAAAACACATCCTCCTAAGAAAAAGAATATATCAAAAAAAAAAAAAAAGCTTAAAGAATCCATCTTAAGTAAAATCCAAATCCAGCAATGGGGGGCTTGGTTGGGAATCATATTATAACTTGTCAGTCATTGATCGCACATCAACATTAATGAAACAGAATCCAATATATTGAAAAACAGAAAGGGGGGGGGGGGGGGGAAGAGATAAAGACCAAATCGAGATTAAGAATTACTTGAATAGTGCTTCCACTGGCAAAGATGGTGACAGCATGTTGCTAGGGCAAAGCCTTGCAGGAAAGAATTACATGAGAACTTTCCATTATTTTGATTATATTGTGCAGTGAGACAACACCTCATGGTCAGATCTGCGCAACATTTGAAAGACATTTATTTAATTAGTTCTCTGATCATGCATTTTTACCAATTGGTTCTACAGAAGAAATCCATGAACGTATCATTAGCACATGCAGATCTCCTTTTGACAGTAATGTTTACCTGTTGCAGGTCCACAGAGATGCTTTCCAATGGCTAGGTATGGTAGGCGCCTCAAAGATTCTACAGCTTGCAGGTTCAAATCTTCTACTGCAAAGTAATAAAGATCCCAAATATCAGAAGCAAGAAGGATATGATGCAGCTGATATGGATTAAATACAGTATAAGTAGCATGCCCTGTGTACCATGTAGTTATTAAACAACTATCATAAGAATTGTGCACCATGTGCATAAATTTCTAATATTAATAGAGACGCTGGTTAAATCATTGGTTGTAAAGCCAATTAAGGCTTCACTTTGCACATTACAAACCTAAGACACTGGCTTTTGGGCGGTGGGGGTGTTAGAGGGAATCCTAAGAAACTTTGCAAGTACAAGCTGGAGTTGGATTTTGAAGAAGACATGAAACCTTATCGTTCTACTTAAGATTAGCTTCTTTTTTCTTTTTTGTCTCTAAGGTTACCCATGGCAAATTTCTGAGTATCTTCATCTAATTGGTTCATGCACATCTCTTTGTTTCCTAGAACATGAAATCCATGTTTGACTGAGACATATTTTTTTATTTTAGGAAAAGCAAAGAAAATAACATCGAAGATCAAGGACTACCAAACATTCAAAAGATACAATGTCAATGATCAGTGAATTGCAAATTGCCACTTTTCTGTGTTTTATATGTAGCCACTCATGAATTATTCTTTCATATATGTTGTTGTCTGTAGTCATTCATATTTATTCTGTATTGCCCCTATGGTTGATTATATTTCTATTCCCTGTCATTTAAAATTTAGTTTTAGTCAGAAAGTTTGCACAATGAACCTTACAAATAGCACGTAAGTTTTATAACTATTTAACTGTTTGATAACACCTTCAAACACGTAAAATCATCTAAATGATTGAAGATTGAGGAGTGTTTAACAATTGTTTTGACACTCATGATGATCAGTCAACAAAATGGTCAGCTAATACTTCATGTCCATTATCCAATAGATTGTAATCTGTCAGAACAAATAAGACAATACTTAAAATGATCCTCTAGGAGGAGCATGCCTACTTTTTCTTTATGACCAAATGCAGATGCATGCATGTCAGTGTCAGTTGTCTTTATTATTTTTCCTATAGGAGAGGGAGTTTGATATGAGCAAGGAAGTCCAAGAGACAATACTTTGGTTGAAATAAAAACCACCCCCTGTTTAGAAAAGAACACAAATTTGTCAGAGTGATAATCAAAAGCATGATAAGTAATGGAAGTCTTACTGTCAATTCTCAAACGCTCTAAAATTATGCTTTGGCTTTGTCGCAGAGTTCGATCAGCCTATAAGTTATTTTCAAAGAACAAAGAAACTCATTACATGCCAATATATGACAAACAAGTTAGCAACACACAGACAACACATTTTTATCATATGAGAGATACCATACATTTGGGTTCCAAGTTCAATATCAACACATAAAACATCAAAATGAGACCATAGGGAAGACAACAACAATCTAAAGAGGAAAAAAAATCCCTCAAATGGCTACGATGATAAAATCCAATAGCAGGACAAGGCATCCCCAAGAAAAGAAAAAAGGAAATGAAAACAAACAAAGAAAGAACATTGTTTGATTCTTGATGATTTAAATATGCAACATCAAAATGTCTTTAGATGCATGGATGGATCCATGTATGCTAGGAGATATGGATGGATGGATGGGTTCATGCATGAATATATGTGCCTATTCACATGTATGTATATAAGGTGAAAATGGAGATAATGGAAACATGTATAAAAGATAAACTCAACTCAACTCAACTCATCTAAGCCTTTTCCAACTACATGGGATCAACTACATGAATCTACTTCCTCCACTTTGCTTTATTCAGGACTAAGTCAACACTCGAGACGTCCTAGCCCTTCGCATAGTTTGATTTAGTAGATTCATGTTTTAAGGATTTGATGGAGTTTTACGCTGGCTGTCATCTACCTAATGCAACCCTTCTTCTTTACCCGAGCTTGGGACCGACCATGGTGGAGTTAAACATGTATAAAAGATGAATGATAAAAACATGGACTGGGAGTTTCGAACAACACAAATACACTAGGTTCATGATTTTGGCTTTGGTGCTTGCACCAATACCATGTTAGTAAAATGTAAGAGTGGTAATGCTTGGCCTGGTTAACCCATTTAATTTAATTCAATCCATTGTAAGATAGATTGGGTTACTTGTTTAATAAAATGGTTAGGTTCTTCTTTGGAGTTTTGACTCATCTAATACACATGTAGAATTTGGTTTGATAAATTTTTGACCTATCTTACAACATGTGAATTTGGTTTGATAAATTTTTGCTATATGAAATGGAGTGTTGGACAATACTGAAACATGTGAATAAATTAAGTGTAATAGAAATGTGTATGTTAAGATTGATATGTGGTAAAACTTTAAAAAATAAATTAGAAATAAATATATAAGAGAAATGATAGGAGTAGCCCCAATTGAAAATAAAATGAGAGAAAATCGATTATGATGGTTTGGACATATACAACAAAGACCTTTAAATGCTTCAGTTAAAAAGTGTGATCTTTTAATAATTCATGGGAAGGACAGATAGAGGTAGACCTAAACTAACATGAACAGAAATAATTAAAAAAGATATAACTATTTGTAATTTGAATGTCGACTTAGTCCTGAATAGAGCTGAGCAGAGGAAGCAGATTCATGTAGCCGATCCCATATAGTCGAAAAAAAGCTTAGTTGAGTTGAGTTGCATCCAACCTAACCCGTACTTGATCTGAACCGATCCAATTGCACCCCTAATACATGTCAATATGGGATCAACGCTACTTATGCCTCTTATGCCAAGTATTAGTTCGATACTAATATAGTGTGGTGCAACTAGCATGGATCAATACACCAATATGGCAAACTTTGAAATAAGTAGTCCAGAAGTAGCATTTATAGTTTATTAGGATGGAAACTTGTCGGAACCTATAATGTATGGTTACATCTTACATTATTGATGGCTGATTCTTTGGACCAAAACACCAATTTTACCCCTACTGGCTCAAAAAAAAAGGAGAAAAGAAGTCAATTTGCATTCACTGAGGGTACACAAAACAACATTCTTCTTAAACATTAAACATGCATCTCCTTATATGCGCGACATGGAATAACAACTTAGGACACGTACAAGATCTAAGAACTATTCTTTAGAGGCCACAAAACCTGTCTAAATGGTGTCCTCATACACGATAACAACTGAATCCCATTTTTATGAGAAAAGGGATATTGGATTTTGGTTGTAGATTTGATGTGAGAAGAAAAGGCATCGGATGAATTAGACTGCTGAAAAAAAGGATTTGACATAGTCAACCATGCTAGGATATGGATTGAATAAAAGAAATATTTATGAAAATCTCATACAGCAGACTGCAAAATACAAGATATAGCCTCCCAAGTAGGGTAATGTTCATTGCTTAAAAAGACATCAATGGTAGGACAAGTTCACCATATAATATAAAGTAGTAGAACAAATTAAACAATTGCAAAAATGACCACAAACTTGAAAATGCATACTTTTATAATCATTAGATTTATTCTGTAAAAAGATTAAAAAGTCCTTAGGTGAATGTCTATAAAATTAGATTGTGACAGACAACAATGTGTGCAAAAGAAAGGACCTAGGAGATTTATTGCCATCATCCAATGGCCTAAGTTTCGAAGTTGCAAAGTTTTCTCAATTTTATATATCCAGCATGTTTTCCCCATGTCTCTTCTTCAAAACCTCAAACTACGTCGTATCATAATTCCGAAAGAGATCGGTTACAATGTAATTTTAAAAAAGAAGGCCAAAAGATACTTAAAATTAAAACAAAAAAAAAAGCCCCGACAAACTATTGGTATATAAAATGAAGACAAAAGGACTGACCTTGAGCTTGTAGGACCTGCGTTCAACTAGAAACACCTTCCTGATCCCATAACAATCGGCAAGCATGTGAGTCAAATATCCCCTCCCAGCTCCAAACTCAACAACTGCTGGGACCTCACGTTCCTCTCGATCCAATCCATCCCTTATCTCGCATTCCCCACAACCCACACCACTTGACTCTTGTGCGGGCTTTCTAAGGATTCCAAGCTCTTCCATGTTCCCAAGAATCGACGCCTGCTGCAAGACATGCTTCTCCTGATATGGTAATCTCCTGCCCAAATATAACAACCCATATCACATGTTTACTTCCCAATCAATTCCTCAAAGATTCAAACGTTAGAAGGAAATCCACCTGTCCACCTGCTGCTTCAACCATCTATCGCAGGCATCGGGCACGACATACGACTCCTTTAATACCTCGACAACGGCTGAATGTATCGACTTGATCTTCTTCACAAGATCACGGAACTCCGTCACAGAAAGCTTGAAGATAGCACTCCTCTTCGCATCAGAACCCACATCGTCTTCTTCCAAGTCACCGGCGCCATCGCCACTGTTGATGCCTTTGGAGTAGTAGGGCTGGGTCCCCAAGGCCTGCGCTTGTTTCCTTAAAGGGCATCTTTTGATGTGGGATTCCAGGTTCTCACGGAGCACGGAGCTGAAAATAGAGGAGACGAAATCAATATAAGGTAAACGGAGGAGCGAATTGAAAAGAGATACAACTAGGGCTAGGGATTCTAACTGGGATGGATCGATGGGGCACGGCACCCGGCGAGCTCCCGTGGAGGGGTTGTGATTGCCGCAGAATCTGACGAGTAAAGGGAGATCAAAATCTTAGGGCCACGCGAATATTCATGCAGAGAAGGTGGGGGGATCAGGGTTAGGGTTTTACTGGGAGGAAGGAAGAGGAGCGTTGGCGCAGAGGCGGCGCTTGCTGGGGAGCCAGAACTGGCACCGCCTCTTTACGGTTTGCGTGGAAGGAGGATCGGGCGCCGCCGAGGACGGCCGAGACATGGCTCCGCTGTCGTGCGAGCGGAATCTTTCCCAGTCCTCCGTTTGAAAAATAATGCATATGTTATACGTGAGAGCTTCACTTTCAATTATTATAAAGTTTGAGGGATTTCTATTTACACCGCTCCGTTTGCTGGGTACATCAAAAAAAAAAAAAAAAAAAAAAAAAAAAAAAAAAAAAACTATCCTTAGCATTCTATGACCCATCTCCTTCTTCTTCTTTCTTTCTCAGCACACCCCTCTTCTTCTCCCTCCTTCTAGCACCGCTCCCACCTCTCCCCTGCCCCCGTCTCCTCTTCTTCCCTCTTCGACAGCCCCACTCTTCTCCCACCTCAGTCCCGATCTTCTCCCCCTCCTAGCTCCGACGTCCCCGCGCTGTCTCCCCCTTTACTAGCACGATGCCGAGACCAGGCTAAGGAGAGGAGGGTGGATGGGAGACGGTGCCGAAGAAGGGAGGGGGAGAGAAGACAGGATGCTAAGGGTAGTTTAGATTTTTTTTTTAATTAGGGGTGTTGCAACTAGAGCGGTGCAAATAGAAATTCCCTAAAGTTGCGTTCTCTAAAATATTTATATAAAAAATTATAGATTTAAATATTTTTATTTTATACCTAGAAAATTTGAAAGTTTATGGATATACTTTTTTTATAATAAAATATATTTTATTCTCAAATTTTTTACTTAAAATTTAATATTAATCTTTAAACTTCCGTTTGATATAGTTTAGTTTCTCATTTTTTTTAGAAATATTACATTTCTAAATAAACTTAATATATCAATATTAAAGAATTAACCATAATTTTAGCATAATTTTCTGTCTTTGTATAGTTTTCCTTTAAATTTTAAATTTTAGTATTATTAAAGAATTAACCAATAGTTTTCTATCTTCGCACAGCTTTTCTTTAAATTTTAAATTTTAGCATTATTAGAGAATTAATCATAATTCTAGGATAGTTTTTTATTTTTGTATACCCAATTTTGTGTATCTATATTCACTCCTAATCAATGAAAAAATGAAGCCATTGTTTTTTAATATTCTTCTCTCTATTTCAACATGGTATCAGAGCCTAATCTTCTTGGGCATAGTTCTTTTTTCTTTTCTTTCAATGCGACCTTCTTCTCCACCATCGATTCTATCATCAATCCACAACAACCAGGCCCTACAAATGTGTTTTCTCCTCATGATCAACGTCAACCCAAACCTTATTTGGGCCGTTGTCAAGCATGCGACATTCAACAACACATTGCCAAACGATGCCCGATGTTTCGACTTGTCACTAATCAACAATCCTTGACACCTTATCCTCAAGGTTCTCATGGATATCGCCCCTCCACATCCTGGCAACCACGAGCCAATTATGCTATTCTCAGCAACAACACTGCTCCTACTTGGCTGCTGGATAGTGGAGCATCTCACCACGTTACGTCTTACTTGAGTAATCCCTCTTTTCATAGCCCATATCAAGGATCTGATGATGTCATGATCGGCGATGGATCCGCTCTTCACATCACCCATACTGGTTCTACCACCATACCTACTTCCTCTCGCTCTTTTAATTTACAAAACATCCTTTGTGTCCCTTCATGAAAAAGAACATACTTTGATTTATTAATTTTGCACTAATGATTATGTTTCTGTTGAGTTCTCATCCTCAGGTTAAGGATATAAACACGGGGGCAATCCTTGTGATGGGTGAACTAAGGATGGTGTATATGAGTGGCCAACTATATCCCCTTCAGTTACCTCTTCTCCATCCCCTTCAGTTACCTCTTCTCCATTGCTTGCACTTTTTAGTGTCAAGACCATTTCGTCCGAGTAGCACTCTAGACTAGGCCATCCATCATTCAGTATTATGAAAAATATTATTTCCAAGTTTTCTTTACCATTGTCTAGCCCGTTATCCTCTTTCATGCATTGCAATGCCTGTTCATATATAAAAGCCATAAAATTCCTTTTTCTTCTTCTACCTTAACCTCATCCCATCCACTTAAACTTCCCTTTTCTGATGTATGGACCTCTCCTGTTTATTCTGTCGATGGTTTTAGTACTATATTATTTTTGTTGATCATTATACACGATATATTTGGTATTATCCACTTAAACAAAAATCTCATGTGTACGATGTCTTTATGCGCTTCAAAGCATTAGTTGAAAACCAATTTAAACACCGAATTGTTACTCTCTATTCAGATAATGGTGGCGAATATCAAGCCCTTGATAGTTTTCTCTTCACCAAGGGTATATCCCATCTTACTGCACCACCCCATACTCCAGAACACAATGGTCTTTTCGAACAACGTCATTGCCATATTGTTGAAACTGGTCTCTCTCTCTCACTCATGCATCGATACCTCTAACTTATTGAACTTACGCCTTTGCCACTACTGTATATCTCATCAACCATATACCCACACCCACACTACATTTTCATCTTCTTTTGAAAAACTCTTTGAGTCTCAACCCAACTACACTAAACTTCGGGTGTTCGGTTGCTTATGTTATCCTTGGCTTCATCCTTATACCAAACATAAACTTGAATCTCGTTCCACTCCATGTGTTTTTCTTGGTTACTCTTCAACGCAAAATACCTATATCTGTCTTGATCTGTCCACTTCTAAAACATATATTTCTTATCATGTCAAATTTCTTGAAATTTTTTTCCCTTTATCACTCACCTATCCCATCTAGCTCGTCCTACCCCAGAGATCATTTCCAAATGGCTTTCCTCTGTCCAACTTCTACCCACTTCAAGTGGCTCACTTAATACGCCTCCACAAAGGGATTCCTCGTGTCAACATCCGACACAAAATGTCCAAATTGTCGATTGCCCCTCCTCACCAATCAACCATCATTTCTATCCACAGACCTCCTTTACTCGAACATAGTTCGGTTGATCGGCAAGCAACCATAGTTGACTGTTTACCAACAGAACCACATAATTCTGAGACCTCTTCTTCTTCAACCATAGCTCAAACTACCCATCCCATGACCACTAGAGCGAAAAACAACATCAACAAGCCCCTAACCAAAATGAATCTCACTGTTGTCCTTTCTCAACCGTCAGACATTGAGCCTCATACTATTAACCAAGCCCTAAAAATCCCAAATGGAGACAAGCTATGAATGATGAATTGATGCTCTTGTTCGAAATGGAACCTGGGAGCTTATTCCATCTTCTTCTCTGCAAAATCTTGTTGGATGTAAGTGGATCTTTTGTATTAAACGGTTTTTATGGTTCTGTTGAAAGGTACAAGCCAGATTAGTTGCAAAAGGCTTTCATCAGCCATCTAGTAGATTATCATGACACCTTTAGTCCGGTTGTCAAGCCGATAATAGTACGCCTTGTTCTAAGCCTGGCAGTCAGTAGAGGTTGGTAGTTGCGACAGTTGGATGTTAATAATGCCTTTCTTCGAGGCCATCTTTCTGAAAATGTCTACATGGCTTAGCCTCCGGGATTTATTGATAGAGACAATCCAACACATGTATACAATTAAAGAAGGCTATATATGGACTCAAGCAGGCCCCACGAGCTTGGTATCTTGAACTTTGCCAGTTCTTCATTGTGTCTGGGTTCACAAACTCTCATGCAGACACCTCTCTTCATTCTTCACTCGATGATATTACTATATATCTACTTGTTTATGTGGATGACATTATTATCACAGGTACCAACACTGATATTATTCAGCGCTACATCGACCTTCTGGCACAAAGATTTTCAATCAAGGATCTTGGTGTTTTGTCTTATTTTCTAAGCATTGAGGTTCTCACCACTCCATCTGGTCTATTGCTTACTCAAAAGCGTTACATCACATATCTTCTTGCTCGGACAAATGTTTGGTGCAAAACCTGTTGCTACACCACTTGCTCAGATGGAAATCTCACACTTCATTCAGGTACAGTTCTGACTGACTACACAAAATAGAACAATTGTTGGCAGTCTACAATATCTTTGCCTCACTCGCCATACATCGCATATGCTATTAACAAGCTTTCTCAGTTCATGCATTGCCCAACGTCTGAACATTGGAATGTTGCAAAACGATTACTTTGATATCTATATGGCACATTAACTCATGAATTATTTCTTCATAAGAAAAATTCACTTTCTCTTCATGCCTTCTCAGATGCAGATTGGGTTAGCAACAAAGTTGATTATACCTCTACGAGTACCTATATTGTCTATCTTGGTCGTCATCCTATTTCTTGGTCATCCAAGAAACAACGTACAGTTGCTCGGTCATCCACAGAAGCTGAGTATCGATTAGTTGCTGCTACTACTTCATAAATCAATTGGATTTGTTCCCTTCTTACAGAGCTTGGTGTCATCCTTCCTGCATGTTATCTATTGTGATAATGTTGGTGCCATCTATCTCTGTTCTAATGGTCTTTCATTCACGCATGAAACATGTGGCAATTGATATCACTTTATTCGGGATCAAGTTCAATCAGGTGCTTCTTCATGTTACTCAGTTTCCTCAACAGATCAACTTGCCGATGCTCTTACTAAACCGCTTCCACGAAGCCGCTTCCAAGAATTACGGTCAAGATTGGCATCTCCTTCGGAGCTCCATCTTAAGGGGGCATATTAGAGAATTAACTATAATTCTAGGATAATTTCCTATCTTTGTACAACTTTCCTTTAAATTTTAAATTTTAGCCATTATTAGAGAATTAACATAATTCTAGGATAGTTTCCTATTTTTGCACAGCTTTCCTTTAAATTTTAAATTCTTGCAATTATTAGAGAATTAACCATAATTCTAGGATAGTTTTCTATTTTTGTATACCTAATTTTGTGTATATATATTCACTCCTAATCAATGAAAAAGTGAAGCCATTGTTTCTCAATATTCCTCTCTATTTCAACACTCAATTTCTTGTAATTTGCAATAGAATTAGCTTTGATCCTACACTTCAAATTAGAACCAACAATGGTATAAGCATCATGCTTCTAATTATAAGAACTCATTATCTATCTCCTACAACGTTGACAATTAATTATCAAATAATCTATATATACAACTATTTCCATCACTCATTCACAATGGAATCTGAAAGATAAAACAGAAGGATCAACTACAATGAATAAGATAGCATACTAAATTGAACACCAGTTGATGAGCAAACAAAGGATTGAAACCAACCAACACTGCATGCATAAAAAAACGACCACCTGCGTGGTTTTTCTCCCAGATGATCCTAGGACTAACCAACCATTCACCACCCTACGGTTCTTTATTGTCTTCCCTCGATTCCCTGCAGGGAGCACACCAAAGTTGCTCATGCACACCATGGCCATGGCTGCCTCAAACTCCTTCCATGGTCTGGTCAAGTCCTGCCATCCTTGGAAAGGCAAAGTTTCTTTTGCGCTGAATATTTAGTGAGAGGGAGGTTGAGATGCAACTGAGAGCCATCGCGCCGAACAGAGGAGACGGAGCGGTCACCAGGAATGAAGGTTATGTCACAGGGGTGAAGGCGATGATGACATCGGCGCTGCGCATCGGTTTGTGGGCAGTAGGCTTCGAACTTGGCCTTGGCATCGTCCATCACCTTCGAGACTAGCATTGCTGGCCTTGAGTGCTGTTGGAGAGCAATCCATCACGCAAAAGAACACTCGACCATAAGATCACAATCTTATGCAAAAACTTATATTGTCCCTAATGAAAATTTAAGAAGATCCTTAATCCCTCCTGCTTGCCATTGAAATCTCTGGCTCCAGATTCATTGATTTCCATGAGGTTTGGTGATAGAATAGCTAGCAGTTCCTCAAGCTACTGCAGTAGCAACAGCAACAACAAAACATTCTTTCCAAATTACATAAATCTTTTTTTTTATTCCTGATGTGGTTGGTAAAGCCACGTTTAAACGGCCAGAATTAACTGATGGCCGAAGTCAAAAGGATGCCGACCAACCTCCAAGGCGGCCTCGCCTCTGAACTTGGCCCCAGGCTCCAAGGTGGCCTCGTCTTCGGACTAGGCCCACCAATGCCTGATAAGACCAGATCCACTAACGGCCTATAGCCCTATGTCTGATGGAACAAACCCCATAATTCTGTCATCGAGCCCAAAAGGTCATCATCTATCATAAGGCTTTAATTACTCAGATCAGATAAGCCCCAAAAGTCATTATCTGTCATGAAGTACCAATTACCCAAATCAAAGGAGACAAATTTTACCAACTCTGACATTCCGCCCAAAAAGTCATTATCTATCACAAAGTCACCGTCCATCATGAGACTCCACGTGAAGCTAGATGACAAGAAATTTCAATAAAATAGGTAAGAGGGACCCTTGATCAGGTATGAACACACATTAATACTTCAACGCTCAGAAAGCTTAAGATTTTTCTCTAACTCTCTTTCAAGCTTCCTCAAGCTCATGGCTGTGATTCTGATCACTAACTAGAGCATCGGAGGGTCCCTGTCGGAATATTCGGTCCCCAAGACTTTCTGCAGGTCTCGGCGTGGAGTAAAGCTTTATTAGCAAATCCATGGTGCACTCACAGGCGATCATGGACATCAGCTCACAGTGATCAGAAATCATCAGATTGGCACATCAGAAAGGGAGAGATGCACTGAAGGAAGGAGAGCTCTGTCACATGAGCTATAAGCTCTAGTCTCCTCTAAGATAGCCATGATGGTGACGCACACTCGAAGGTCTCCACCAGTTATACTGGGGGGCATCCACATCGTGCTGAGCAGCAAAAGGCCATCCTTCCTGCTCCTCCTTCTTCACTCTTTAGCTACTCTACCTAACCAACTAGCCACCTCAATCAACAAATTCAAGCCTTGACCACAGTAGTTCGTGAGCTACAGGAGCAACGCTTGATGGCCACTCAGCAGCTGCCCAGGCCTCTCATACTGCCTGCGGTAGCTGCACCAACTAGCCAACAATCCACCTGCGAAAAATCTACTTAGAGAGAGGCTCACCGCCATCATGCTTCACCTAGGCACCGCCACCGTAAGCTTTCAAGAAATTGCGGTCCCTCGCCGTCGATCCAGCAGTCCCTCTATCCGACGGCAACATGGAAAGGAACCCGAGTGAGGACACCACCATTGGTACCACTCCTTCCCTTACTCATCTTCTGAGTCATCGGGTGAGGATATCAACTACAAGATGGAGAGGCGCTTGGACGAACAACACCGACGGCTGAAGGAGTTCAGTCAGAGGCTCAATAACCAGTCGGAGGTAGACTACAACACTCATCCACCTTTCAGTCATCGTATTATGGAAGAGCCGGTTCCTTCCAGATTTTACCTCCTCAGTTGGATCCATATGATGGCACCACGGATCCACTGGACCATCTCAAGAGCTACAAGGCTCTCATGCAAGTTCAAGAGGCAACTATTGCCCTTCTATGTATTGCTTTTTCTGCCATCTTGCGGAAGGCTGCACGCACTTGGTATTTTTGCCTATCTCTGTGCAGCATTGACTCCTTTCGACAGTTGGAGAAGACTTTCTTGATGTATTTTGATGCTTATCAAAGGATTCCTCGGGTGAAGAATAGTTTGTTCTCCATCCGATAGAAGGAGGGAGAGCTCTTAAAAGATTTTGTAATCCGTTTCAAGATGGTGGCCTTGGAGGTGTATAACCTCGACGATGTTGTGACACTTTGGCCTTGAAGCGGGGACTTTGCCCCTTCCACTTTACTTACTCACTAGATAAGAAGCCTCTCAGCTCCTATGTCGAGCTTCTGAGTCGCACGCAGAAATATATCTACACCGATGAAGCTGACTTCACGCGAAGAAAAGATGAAGGAAGGTCTAATAAGAAGGCGATCCACATAGAGCCAAGCGGACCACCCCTTAAGAAGCCTGAACTCCTGTGCCGATCAAATAATCAGTGTCAGAACTTTGTCCCCAAGGAAGGCAACCTCATACCTCTCCACGCTTCCAGGTCTTACATTCTCATGGAGATCAAGGATGAGCCTTACCTTCGGCACTCGCCCCCTTTAAAGAAGGAGGCCGCATGCGACAGAAGTCATTACTATCATTTCCACCGAGACTACGGCCATGATATAGAAGACTATTGCAACTTAAAGCATGCCATCAAGGAGCTCATTCAGAGGGGCTACCTCAGGAAGTTCGTCCAGAAAGGAGGGCTTTCGGCCATTCCAGCGCTAATGGGGCCTCCATCTGTCCAAGCCAACGTCGACAATGCTCCGACGAGGAAGATGGTAGGCATGATCTCTTGGGGGGCAGCTTCTTTTTTAAAGACCAAGGAAGGATAAGAGCATAAAAAATGTAATCCCCTTTCTAAAGGAGCTAACATGGATAAATAATTTGAATGATGATAGCATTGTCGTCTCCATGACAATCGCTAAACATCCTGTAAAAAAAATTTTAGTTATAGTGGAAGCTCCCCTGACATCCTTACTTATGATGCTTTTCTTCGAATAGGTTTATCTCCCAGCTCCCTCCAACCGATGATAGTTCCCCTAGTTGGCTTTACAGAAGACTCCAAAAAGGTGGAAGGCGAGATTACCCTACCAGTCATGGAAGGGATGCCGCGTGTCAAAGCCCAATCTTAATGAGATTCCTGGTGGTCCAAGTACCATTAGCCTATAACGCTATACTTGGGCACCTAGCCTAAATGCACTTAATATGGTGATATCTACCAAATGCCTTCTCATCAGATTCTTCACCAATGAAGGGGTTGGCGAGATGTGCAGGGAGCAAAACCCATTGCGGCTATGCTATCATATGGCTCCTAGCCCCCAGAAGGTGATGGTTCCACCGATCTCAGATCTGTTTAACCCCAATGAGTTAGAAAGAAGAGGAGAGCCGGCAGAGCGCCTACTGACGTTCCCCTGGAGGATGACCCAGCGAAGATGGTGCAAATCAGCGAGCTTCTTCCCATGGAGACGAAGAATCAACTCCTCGTCTTCTTGCGGGCGAACTCAGACATCTTTGCCTGATCAGCGTTGGACATGCTCGGCATATCTTCGGAGGTAATCACTCACAAGATCAATATTGATCCAAGGTATCGGCCTAACCATCAAAAGAAGAGAAGCTTCACCCTCGAGCGGCAGAGGGCTATTAACGAAGGGGTTAATAAGCTGCTTGCTGCCAGCCATATTCGGAAAGCACAATACCTAGTTTGGCTGGCCAATGTAGTGATGGTCCATAAAGCAAGTGAAAGTTGAAGAATCTGTATCGACTTTACCAACCTTAATAAAGCATGTCCGAAGGATAGCTTTTCGCTGCCTTAGATTGACCAACTAGTGGATTCTACTTCTGGTCACGAGCTCTTTAGCTTCATGGATGCCTTCTTCAGATACAATCAAATAAAGATGGACCCAGGGATAAAGAGAATACCTCTTTCATCACTGATAAAGGCATCTACTGTTATAAGGTAATGCCCTTTGGTTTAAAAAATAGGAGCCACTTATCAGAGATTGATGAATAAGGTCTTCAAAGACCAAATTGGGTGCAACATGAAGGTATATGTGGATAATATGCTAACTAAGAGCACCTGCATCACCGAACATGTTGCTGATCTAGAGGAAAACTTCAATAATCTTCGGCGCCACCAAATGAAGCTCAACCCTTGTAAGTGTGCCTTTGGGGTCATCACTGGAAAAATCCTAGATTTTCTGGTGACCCAGCGGGGGATTGAGGCAAATCCAGAGAAGATTCAAGCCATTCTTGATATGAGGTAACCAATCAATAAAAAAGAGGTATAGCAACTCATCGTGAGAGTGACTGCTCTAAGTCGGGTTTTGTCAAGATCGGCCGAAAGATGTCTGCCCTTCTTCAAAGCTCTGCACAAGGCGAAGGGCTTCGAATGGACGAAGGATTGACAGAAAACCTTCGAAGAGCTGAAAGAGTTCTTGTCCATCCCACCATTGCTGTCAAAGCCAAGGAAGGGGGAGAGACTCTTTCTTTATCTTGCTGCCTCCTCGAAAGCAGTTAGCTTCGTGTTAGTGTATGCCCTAGATCCAATTGGATTGAATGTTGTATACATTCTATGAATACAAATCAAATAAAATGGTTTCTTTATCTATCCATATGTCTTTTATTTGATATATTTGTCTGTGAGATAAAGTCCAAAAGAATGTGAACTGTGCATAAGGAATTTGTAATAGAGATTACAAATTGTGAATTCAAATTGCACGTTATGGTTCGATTCTTTAAACTTCCCTAGTCGATGTATAGATGGGACTGGACACCATCGAACACCGTGAGACTAGCATACATTGCATATCCTCACCCTTGGGATAAGCAGCTGATTTCACAAGCTAAAGTATGAAGATACTTGGATAGGTGTGTGGATGCTCGTTATTGTAACGATGCATTGGATGACCCATACAGAGATCCCATATGAATATTCTATATAATTTCAATGGTTGATCTCTAATGACAGTGGTGTGAGTGATCCTTTGACTTGAGATCTTCATTGCATCTCATGTGTGGAATGTCATGCTTTGACGGCATCCAAACGTCGCTCTAGCCACGGGTGGCAAATATGGTGTCGGTTGGGTATGACATGAAGCACATGAAGATGGTATTTGATCAAGATAGGATTCGTGTCCTTTGATAGAAAGGGTTATATCCTACGGCCACTTGATGGATTAAATTGATTGATAAATCCTTGCAAGGTTGAGTTGGAATTTGAAATGGTTTTGAAGTTCTAATTCATATAGTCGATTTTTTCTGAGATCAAGTAAACAAAGATTAATTACAGGGTTGACACATTCCATACCACTGATTGATCTGGGATATGTGACGAAGGGATTTGATCATACGATAACCGTTCATGGACAGATGTTGATAGTCACGTCAACAAAACCTTTAGCAGTTGGGTGGTCATGATGCTTTGCTAGAGGCCTCTCATGATCTATAATCATGTTGTTGAATTAGACAAAGAGTTGTCCAATCATTCCTAAGGTCTATGATTAGGACATGATTATTGCCAACATGTTAAAGGGCCTAATGGGTCACACGCATTAAGGAGAATATTGGATGAATTAAAATGAGAATTAAATTAGATTTAATTTAGATAAGATGATCAATTAAATAATTGGGTGAGACCCAATTTAAAGAAGATATAATTATAATGGATATGATCCATTATAATAGAAGGAATGTTAAGGAGAAATTATTTGTACACATGATGAACAAATAATTGGATACCGATATGTGACTTGATCTATGTGATGGATGGCTCTAATTATTCAGGTATGGATGTCCAATCTCAGTCATGTGAAGATGGAATCATGCCCATGGGATGAGGCATGATGAATCTCTACGGTTTGATGATGAACATGTATAAATTAGGGCATGTAGTTATGGATAACCAACTCCTAATTTCAAAGGCTGAGATTGTGACACTTGGATTAATCTTACCATGAAGATGGGAGTTTCTTACCATGAAGATGGGAGGAATTTCTTACCATGAAGATGGAAGTTTCTTACCATGAAGATGAGAGGAGTTTATTACCATGAAGATGTGAGTTTCTTACTATAATGATGGAAGTTTCTTACCATGAAGAGAGGTCTCTTCCTCTTTGTAACATCTCATTTTCAACCTATAAACATAGTTCCTTCCTACCAAGAAAGAAGAGTATGAGAAGAAAATATTAGACTTTTCTTTAAAGATATCTTCTGCAAGGGGATTCAAGAGGCGCTAGCACCCCTCTCTCTCTCCCATGGTGTCATCTTCATACCTTGGAGGTCTTCATCCCTTCTTCTCTGCGTGGATCACCGTTAGAGGCCGGACACGTGGACGGCTAGTGGCAGGGATTAACCAGCTTCATCCTTATCTACATCGATAAAGGACTCAGATATGAATAAAATTATATTTTATTTGTTATATAATGGATTTATTCCTAAGGATCCTGGGCATCTGAGAATTTATATTATATCTTTCATAATGTTTATATAAATTGATTCATATTTTGTATACATAATTTCCATCAGTGGTATCAGAGCCCCCTTAGGCTACATATTCATTAATCTGATAGGATACTTGAGTCAATATGATTGATAATATGATGCTTAAAATCATGAAGAGTTTTTATATGTTGATAATAAATCTAAAATATAATAAAATGTTTATTATTTGATGATAAACAATATTATTTAGATTTATGCATATTCATTATCATGTTCAAATAGAGTACTTTGATATATAGAGGAAAAGGTTTATTATATGATAATAATAATAATTAATCATTTATGTGTCATGTTAGAATAGTAATTATTATTTATGCATGATAGATACTATATGCTGAAATCCTAGAAATCATGTTTAGAATTTAATTTTAGCATATTAAGATATGATATTCTTATGATAATGAACATTGAAAAGTTTAGGGTTTGTTAGAGACATTAGGATTTACATGGGATGTGAAACTGACATGTCATAACATGTAATTCATGTAGGTAAAATTTGTTTTTCCTATGCATAGGATCTTAAGGTGGAAGCATGTAATTCATTTTAATATTCACATTGAATATAAATTAAAGCATATTAGCAAATCTGAAATTTAAGAGTATGTAAAAATAAGTTTAAAACAATATCTCTCGATGCGGAAGCTGTAGATGACGAACGTAGCAGATCTGATCTGCAGGGAGAAGTTCCTACTCGTGCCTTGCAAGAGCCGCACGTGCCGCTCCTCTATATCACACGCACACCTGATGTATATAGATAGGAGGAGGAATTCTAGAACAATGGAAGGAGAACTCTTCTCCCTAAGAAGAGACAATCTCTTCTTGATTGGACTTCTTTCTGACTTTCTATGATTGCAGACGATCATCTTTCATAGAAAAATCTCTACCAATTTTCTTCATCTCTGTTTCCTTTTTGCTTCATATTTTATACACACCGTAACGTTTACGATCGTATTCTCCTAAAAATCTTTTCTCATAGTAATCCTTTCATAAGGATCCGATCAGATAAAATAAAGATCTTATCCTTTCGTAAAACCACTATTAAAACTAATTTTAGAATTTGATTTTTATGTAGGCTTGAAGAGCTCGTCGAGAGCTTTTCAACGCACCTGACCGATTCGAAATCAGAGTTCAAACAGAGAAGATATGAGCGGATAAATATCAGAAGCCAAAACTCACCGTCGCACATATCTTGACACAAACGTGGCGCACGCACAACGCACCACGTGTTGCGATCAAAAGTCGACAGCAGAAGGCGGCGCACGTTAGCCCACTACTAACGTGTGCTGCAGATACTTTAATTAATTTTTTTTTAAAACACAGAATTGATCCAATCAATTCCGTTTGAAGTCCAAATTCAAATCCGAAAGAAGCTACTCGTAGCTCTTGAACCATACTTCGCATTGGGCCTATCCGAGCTCCAATGAAGTGATTTATGAATTCAAAATTCATAAATAAACTTTTAGAGGCTCTATTGAAATCCAGATCGAACCACTTCGAATTCGGATCCAAACCACTATGTTGTCAGACCAACCATTAGTCCATGATTCAAATTAACTTCATACTAGATTCATATCATGTCCCAAAATTCTATTTGAGTTACTGACTAACTCAAATCACCCTCGAAGTAGGTGCTATCGCTAATGCCTAGTGCTAGCTAGACATAGCCCGAATAAACCCCGTATGACCCATCTGATTGAGTCCCACTTAAATCAGTGATCATGCTTGCGTACAAGTCATCCGACTATGTGCGTGACTCCATAAGTTCGAACCTAAGCCGGTAGCATAGGAATGCTTCCTATACTAATCGATGTGACCATCTAGCCATGGTTCCTGACGTCCGGATAGATCGAATTTGTACAAGGCAACATTCAGGAACCCAGGCTATGGTTGCCGCATAATTCATCCCCTTGTCCTAGTACTCAGGGCGAATACGGAGTTAACTGCCAACTCCAAGTAAATCACCCAAGTATGTTTCAATGCAATGAATCTTGTGACACCTCACAAAGATTACCTTGGCCAAGGTTTTGCTAAATTGAAACATAGTTCGAGCACTCTCTCTAACACTTAGAGTGGACAATCCCATCTTGACTCATCACTGACCCAATAAGTACTTGACTGCACCCAGCAACCTTCCGTCACCGATTAGAAATCGGGTGGTCCAGTGCCTAAGTACAGTGAGTTGCTTATCAAGTCAACATGATAGTCACATGTCAAAGGGACACTTATACCCATTGCCTTTCTGTGAGTTGCTCCAGGCAGTTGAGCACTCAGCAGAGGTGAGTCACTGCTCAGTGAATGTACTCCTACACTCACCCGCATGTCATACCGGTGTTATACACTCTTTGGTTTAAGAGAACAAACCAACCCATATGACACACAACCTACACTTGATTACATCGTCGTCCTAGGTAACAACGTATCATTTGGCCGCGAACAGATTTAAGAGTTACTCAACAATTCCTCCATTCTCGAATACATGTAACTCTAAGGACTACAACATATTAGAATTCTACTGGAAGATGTAAACTATATGTTGTACTGCCAAAATTACTTTTATTTATTGAATAAATCATGTACATATATCAACTCATAACGTCTACAAGCTAGACGATTGGCTGTAGGACACATTTCCTAACAACTCCCACTTGAACTATAGCCAATCGAACAGTATCTAATACCCATCTTCCATTTGTGTTCATTGAACTCCTTGATTCCGAGTGCTTTAGTCATTGGGTCAGCTAGGTTTTCCTTTCCGTCGATCTTCTGAAGGTAGATGTCACCTCGTTCCACGATCTCTCATACAAGGTGGTAGCGGCGCAACACATGCTTGGTTCGTTGATGCGACTTTGGCTCCTTGGCTTGGGCAATTGCTCTCATGCTGTCACAGTATACTAGGACGGGACTCTCCAGGGCAGGTACCACTCCCAGCTCACCCAAGAACTTTCGTAGCCATACAGCTTCCTTTGCTGCATCTGATGCTACAATGTATTCAGCCTCGCATACTGAATCCGCCACTATGTTCTGCTTGGAACTTTTCAGCAGATCGCTCCTCCATTGAGGTAAAGATAAATCAGGATATACTTTTGTTGTCATCTCTATCTGACTGAAAACTGGAGTCAGTGTACCCCACTAGTTTTAAGTCAGGTTCTCCATAAATGAGCCATTGGTCCTTAGTATTTCTCAAATACTTAAGGATGGTTTTTACCACCTTCCAATGTGCTTCACCTGGGTTAGACTGGTACCTACTCACTATCCCTAGTGAGTGTGCCACGTCTGGTCTTGTACATGTCATAGCATACATGATAGAACCCACTGCCGAGGCATATGGAATTCTACTCATGTACTCTCTCTCCTCAGGAGTTGTCGCACAATCCTTCTTGGAGAGAGTAATTCCATGGCCTATCGAAGATAGCCCCTTTTGGAATTATCCATGCTGAACCTCTTCAGCACAGTCTCAATGTACATGGACTGGGACAATCCCAGCAGCTTCTTAGATCTATCCCTATAGATCTTCATCCCTAGGATGTAAGAAGCTTCTCCCAGGTCTTTCATGGAGAACTGAGACAGCAACCAAACCTTTATTCCCTGTAGTGCAGGGATGTCATTCCCAATCAAGAGAATGTCATCCACATACAGTACAAGAAATACAACTATGGAACCATTTGCCCACTTATACACGCAGGGTTCTTCTCCGTTCTTAATGAAGCCATAAGTCTTGATACATTTATCAAAACGTTTATTCCAACTCCGAGAAGCTTGCTTGAGTCCATAGATGGACTTATGAAGCCTGCATACTTTTGACTCGTCTGTGGATGTGAACCCTTCAGGCTGTATTATACACCTCCTCTTCGAGCTCTCCATTTAGAAAAGCCGTTCGGACATCCATTTGCCAGATCTCATAGTCAAAATGTGCAGCTAGAGCAAGCATAATCCGAATGGACTTGAGCATTGCTACAGGGGAAAAATCTCGTCATAGTCAATACCATAACGCTGACGATACCCCTTAGCAACCAGACGGGCTTTATAGGTCTCCACCTTCCCATCTGCACCCCGTTTCCTCTTGAAAATCCATTTACACCCTATGGGTTTTACCCCTTCAGGTGGATCAACTAGTGTCCATACACTATTAATCTCCATGGATTCCATTTCGGACTTCATGGCCTCTAGCCATTTCTCAGAGTCAGATCTCTGCAGCGCATCCATATAGGTGATTGGGTCCTCATCGTTCTCATCGAGTTCGATGGGATCCCCGTCACGGACCAAGAAACCGAAGTATCTGTCCGGCTGACGTACTCTACCAGATCTCCTTAATGGTACCTCAACGGGCTCCGGGTTTGAACCAATCAAAGCCGGTTCCATAGCGGTTTCTGAGTGTAAAGGTACTTCTCCTTGTCGAACTTCATTAAGTTCAACATTAGCCTTAGCACTTCCAGTAAGATACTCCTTTTCTAAAAAGGTGGCTCTCATACTGACGAACAACTTTTGCTCTTCAGTGTGGTAGAAGTAGTATCCTTTAGACTCCTTAGGATATCCAACAAAGAGGCATTTGTCAGACCTTGGTCCTAGCTTGTCTGTCAACAATCTCTTGACATAAGCTGGACACCCCCAGACCCTAAGGTGTGTGAGCACCGGCTTACGCCCCGTCCATATCTCATATGGAGTTTTAGCAACAGATTTACTAGGGACCCTGTTAAGAATGTAACAGGCCGACTCAAGTGCGTAGTCCCAAAAGGAGATAGGCAAACTAGCAAAGCCCATCATGGACCGAACCATATCTAATAGGGTTCGATTCCTCCTTTCAGACACACCATTTAACTGGGGTGTCCCTGGAGGTGTCCATTGAGAGAGAATCCCATTCTCCTTTAGATATGTCAAAAACTCATTAGAAAGATATTCACCTCCTCGATCTGACCGAAGGATTTTAATATTCTTTCCAGTTTATTTTTCTACCTCACTACGATATCGTTTGAACATTTCAAACGATTCAGATTTATGTCTCATTAGGAAGACATAACCGAACCTGGAGTGGTCGTCTGTAAATGTAATGAAATAGCTAAACCCTCTCATAGAGGCAGTATTCATAGGTCCACAAACATCCGTATGTATGAGGCCTAGAATCTCTTTGGCTCTTTCACCTTTTCCAGTAAAAGGTGACTTGGTCATTTTCCCAAGAAGACAGATTCACAAGTTTTAATTGATTCACAATCAATGTCATTGAGGATGCCCTCTCTGACTAACCTGCTTATCCTGTTCTTGTTTATATGACCTAGCCTACAGTGCCAAAGGTATGAGTCATCGACATCATCTATTTTGGGGCATTTGTTTGGAGTGCATAATACATTAACAGGCTGTGATAGAAGGTAAATTCCATTGCTCAATTGTCCACACATCACAGATACATCATTCACAATGATATTTAAAATATCTTTCTTTATTGAAAAATCATATCCTTCAATAGCCAACTGGCCTACAGAAATGACATTTAATAAAAATGCAGGACAATAGTGACATTCACTAAGCAATATTTTATTAAATTCAAAATAAAGCTCCACGACTCCCAACGCCAGTACTGGAACTCATCACCCACGTTTAGGAATCTTTCACCTTCTTTGAATCTTCTACTAATTCAAAGCCCCTGCAAAGAATTGCAAATATGAATTGGACTCCCGGTATCTAATACCCAATTAGTAGTATCACAGATAGAAAAATTACAAGGTGTTATCATATAAATACCTTGTCCAGCAACTCCTTGCTGGTTTTTCTTCTTAGGCCTGTTTGGATCCAGGGTTGCTATGTACTGGGGACAGTTCCTTTTTCCAGTAACCCAGCTTCTTGCAGTAGAAGCACTCTGCCTGACTTTTGTCAGCCCTCTTCTTCTTGGTCTGACTAGGCCCAGTATGTTGCACCTTCTTTTTTTATTTTTCTTCTTCATCCCTTTCTTAAGGTGATGACGACCTGCCCCCGAACCTCCCACCAAGTTCACTGACTTCTTTTGAAGCTGGTGATCTTTCTCAAAAGTCTGCAGTAGACCCAGCAAACCATGATAGTTTACTGCAGGCTTCGTCATTCTATAATGACTGAGAAAGTCCAGGTAGGAGCTAGGCAGGGAGTTTAGTATGACATCCTTCCCAAGTTGCTCATGCAAAGGAAATCCAAGTTTGCCCAGACGTTCTATCATCTCGATCATGTACAGTACATGATCGTGACAGAAGTCCCATCACGCATACGCGCGTTGAAGATGGCACTAGACATTCTGTACCTTTCAACATCGTCTGGTCCCAAAGATTCCTTCAACATTTGGAGTATTTGTTCCGGTTGGGCCTCCTCAAATTTCCTACTGAACTCATCATTCATAGAAGCCAGCATTATGCAGCGCACTGTGTGTGGTCATTGGTCCACTTCAGATAAGTGTCCCTGACCACACCCCGCACATTAGGGGCTGGCTGCTCAGGTGCAGGATCCATTAACACATAAAGGATCCTCTCATGCTCTAGGACTATCGAAGCCTTCGATACCAGCTATCGAAGTTTGGACCTATCAGTTTATCACTGTCCAACAGTGACCGGAGCGACAGATTTGTAGACATTTCTGAAAGGAAAACCAAAAACTTATTAGTGTACATGATTTATTTAAACCTATAGACTTGGACTTATAGTCTAAGGCCCTCCCACTATTTTATTCAGGTTGGTAGCCCCTACCTCCAACCCGAGAAATTACTCCTAATTTCTTAGTGGGTACTAGAACCCAGTAGACTACATATGAGCCCAACTTTGGCCGGCCCACCCACATGTATCTAAAGGTAGGTTCATAACCAATTGTTTCCCCAAATAATTTCTAGT